>BDMB01000031.1:2040456-2330687 GCA_016859785.1 Macrotyloma uniflorum
CCTCGGCGGAACGGGTCGGGTCGGAGGATCCACCGCCACTGCGCTCTCCAATTTCTGTCCCGAGCTTCAAATCCTCGTCGCCGGTCGAAACAGGTTAGTCACAGTGCCCGTGCATCACACGCGCCGCCTCTAAAATCGTGTTTGAGAGTAATTATAATTCGTTTGTGCGTGGCACGTGTGACAGGGAGAAAGGTGAGGCTCTCGCCACTAAACTTGGCGGCAATTCGGAGTTTGCTCGTGTTGACATTGACGACGCGAATTCACTGGAAACTGCGTTGAAGAGTAAATTGCACTCGCTCGCTACCAATCCCCGTTCATTGTCTCGTTCTTATGAATTGAAGTTGATTATGAATGTGGTAATTGTAAATGCGAATCTGTGCAGGTGTAGATCTCGTAGTTCATGCCGCTGGTCCCTTCCAACGCGCAGAAAGGTGTAGCGTGCTTGAAGCTGCAATAAATACTAAGGTTGCTTTATTTGATATCATCGTTTCTGAATTGTTATGTTCAGTGTCTGTGCTGCTGTGTATGCATATTCGCGTATACACATTTTAAATTTATTATCGTATGTTTTTGCCGCAGACTGCGTATGTTGATGTTTGCGATGACACGAGCTACGCATGGCGTGCAAAATCCTTGATGAATAGGGCGTTGGATGCAAATGTTCCGGCTATAACAACTGCAGGAATTTACCCTGGAGTTAGCAATGGTGCTTACCTACCTATCAGCGGTGTTACTATGTTTCCAATTCAGAACCAGAGATAATATGAAAATTATGCGATCACCAATTTTATTAAACAGACGTGGATAGCACTTGATTATCAAAACTAAATCTTAAATCTATATGGTCTAATTGGACATATTTTCCATAAACACTTCTACCAGAGAAAATAAAAGAAAAATGAAATGAGTTTCTTAACTTCTACACGAGTTAAAAATAAATCATGATGCATAAACTAATTTTGGCTTATGGAAAAGCTTGTCCAGACATATCTATAAACTGTTGATTTTAGTTTCAGTCTTATTTGTACTCAACTGTGTGAGATAATATGCATTTATAATTTTGGTTGACCAATCCATGCTGTTTATATGGTGCGGCTTCATCCATAACTATTGGGTTCCTCCCTGGGTTCATGACTAAAACAACTTGAGGTGTATGAGTTAATTTTAACTTATGAGGGAAGAAGTTTTATACAAATTGAGTATATGTTGCTATATATACAAGACAGAGAATGTATGCAGATTCACATCAATATTGTTTGTCGATTAGAGTGACGTTAGGGCGGATTATGAATTGTGGTAAATGAAAATATTGTTTCCTCTGCTGTATTTTGGTTGCTAACACTTCCTACAATTGTATAGTCATGGCAGCGGAGCTAGTCCGTGCAGCAAATGAAAGTAAAGATAAGCCAGAGAGGCTAAGGTTGGTGGATCTTTTCATATAATTATAAACTTTATGATTTCTTATTTTAAATGCTAATGTATTTTGGTTTATATGTCATTACTTATCTTACCAGCATATGTTGAATTCCTTGATATGTTATGCCTAGACATGTTAGATAATTGATAATGAAATGTAACATATTGCACGTCAAATACATCCTTAAAGTCCTATGTTATTAAATTATTTACATTGTGGTATGCAGGGAATAACTTTTCATTAATTTAATGCATTATTTTTTCCAATTATCTGCTGGGTGAAATAAGCACAGCCAGAAATATGGAAAAAAATAAAGAATCCAAAAAAACAAGAAAAATATTTTTGTTTGTTTATTTTCTGAGCTTCATATTGATTCAGCACTTACAAGCTACTATCTCAACTCAGATTCTACTACTACACAGCTGGAACTGGTGGTGCTGGCCCAACCATATTGGCTACAAGCTTCTTGCTGTTGGGAGAAGAAGTAGTTGCGTATAACAAAGGTTGTTGTCTAAAGAGCTTGTACTAGTTGCTTATTTTATCTAGATTAAATTACCATTTTGTTTGTAGGATTAAATGATGATGCTGGAATGTTCAACTAGGAGAAAAGATCACAATGAAGCCATATAGTGCAGTGCTCAACGTTGACTTTGGAAAAGGGATTGGCAAAAGAGATGTTTATCTATTGTAAGTTCGACGATATATAGAAAGCATTTGAAGTCAGAATATCCCCTCGGACTTGACTAAAAAATCAAATAAAAATACTAAATCTTTTTTGAATTTGTTTTAAATCATTAGCTGAATGTGAATACTGTGAAGGTCATTTTGGGCTTCTTTTATGAAGCCTCACTGCAGGAGTTAAAACAAAAGTGATACTGCTTCATGATCAGTCCTTTATGATAGATTGTCCTCAGCAAAATGATTTAATTACCCCTATATATTTGCTTTCTTCAGAAATTAGGATTCCACTTCAATACATGGTTTTCAGGAATTTACCGGAGGTTAGAAGTGCTCATGAGATTTTAGGAGTGCCAACTGTAAGTGCTCGATTTGGAACAGCACCATTTTTCTGGAATTGGGGGATGGAAGCAATGACAACACTTGTTCCTTTGGTATGCTCTTGATTCACTTGGACTGAGTTAGTTGCAGATAAGTCTAATTGATAACAATATGCATTAAAATATTCTATCGATGCAATTTGATAGGCTGCTCCCTCTATAATGAAATGTTACTGCAAATTGTGATTCATATGTTAAGAAATATTTCCTTTAAACTTATTAAGAGCTCTGAAATGTCCTGAAACCTGTTGTTATGACGCAAACAAAGGAGGATAACAAAGACAATAGTTAGTTTTGTAGGTTATTTGAGCATTATACTAACCTTGATCGATAGTTAGAAGCTTTGATTGAATTTATGTGAGCTGCAATCAGCCACATCCTTTGGTTATACGCTACGTGATATTTGAGCTTATGTTATGGAATTATTGTTTTAAATGATTTCCTTTTAAAAAATTGAATCTGTACAATGTATTTCTTTGACAATGGATCTAGGGAACCATAACCTGAAATATCAACGTGCAAAACTGAAACTCAGTCTACTGTTTCAACTCTCCCTACCAGCAGTAACTTATAGAGGATTGTATTCGCTTTCAAAATATATTATCATGAAGATAAATATATTTACATTATCTTTTAATCTACTTTATGTTCTTATACGTTTATTTTGATAATATTATGTTAATAGCAATAGATTGGAGTTCAAATATTTAAATGGAATAGACCTGTATAAACTAGATCTAGCTGTGATTTTTTCTTTCAATATTGAACTGTAATGTTGTTTCAAAAAGCATATTCAAAGACAATGTGATAGGTATTTTAACTGAATCCGTATTATTTACTGTATGAGTTCTAATATCAGTGAGATAATGGTTCAGAAAAAGTGTGCTAACTGCAAACTGACGAAAAGAAAAGAAATACAAGTGGAAGAAAGAAGACTTCAGGAACTTCGAATGTTCTGTTTCCTCCGACCCAAAGCCTCGTTTACAATTTCCCCCTTTTGCCCCTCCTCTTTTCTCTTTTTATCTATTCCCATCATGAAGTTGTTACAGTGCACCCTCACTCCGCTGATCACACTTGCACACCAGTCACAACAACTTCTACCCAATGCTGCCATTCCCCTTCCCTGATATTCTGCACCGAAGTACAAGGGATCTATCAAAAGGCAATTGGGATAATAATCTACCAGATTTCCTTTCCCTAGAAATTAACAAATCTGAAGTTTTTTTTTTTTTTTTTTTTTCTAGTTTCTTGTTAGTAATGTTTGTTAAAAACCATAATCCTGCATTTTTATTTTCTTTGGTTTAAGGCAAAGAGGGAGCAACTTTTTAAATTTTATTTCGTTTGATTGAAAAATTTAGAGGGCTAAAGCTCTCCTCTCATTTTGGCCTCCCTTGAATAGTGGTGGGGGGATTTGGACAGTGTGAATTAAATTGTCCCAAAAAAATTACTTTATCTTTCACATTTACCATTACTATATGAATAAAAAAAATCCCCACTAATTTTTTTGTGCGGCCTAACACTAAATAATCCTTTCCCTTTTCTTGAATCGAACGAAATAAGAAGACCACTATTTCTCTCCTCTCCCCTCCCTTCTATTAAAATCCCTCTGCCCCCTTCTCTCATTTGAACCAATAGCCTCGCATAAACATAATGGCAAGCTATGGAAATATAAAAGAAAATTAGGAAGAGGAATTAACGACAAAACACATCATGAAAAGCCAAGTATATGTTGTTGATTATTCTGCCAATGACTTTCTATTAAACATGCAGGAATTTCTTAGAGACAGAAATAAAGTCCAAAGTTTGGTTCAGTTGTTTGATCCTTTTGTAAGAGCATTGGATGGGATTGCTGGAGAACGCGTCTCGATGAGGGTGAGTGCAAAGGCTTAAACTATTACTCGTTTAACCATCTATTTCTTCTTTAAGTTTCGTAGTTGTTTATTATAATGTTTGTAAAGTGCCAAAGTATTTACGTTACCCCTCCCCTCCTAATGGACAGGTTGATTTGGAGTGCGCAAGTGGACGCCATACTGTTGGTATATTCAGTCATAAGAGACTTTCCGTGTAAGTTTTCCTATTCTCTATTTTTTGGGTGAAAGTTTGTGCAAAGTTTTAATCATGCTTACACTAAGCTAGCATCTGTCACTTATTTATTTATTTATTGTATCATATCAATATATTTAAGTGATATTTTTTTGAAATATTTTTAATACAAGTTTTTCATGATTTTTACCTTTTCTATATATGATGTAATATCTAATCTATAACTTTATTAAAAAGACAAAAGTAATAAAAAAATATAGGTTTAATTATGTTTTAGCTCATGAAATTTGAGAAAATTAATATTTTAGTTTCTTAAATTAAAAACAAATTCATTTTAATATTTTAAATTCAGTAAAATACGATTTTAGTCTCTAAATATTAAATTTAAAGGATAAAAAAAAATTAAATATTTTATTTTAATCCTTCAAATTTGATGATTAGAAATTAAAATTATAATTTTTTTTCAATTTTGGGAGGTTAATTTTTTTTTTTTTAATTTAAGAGACTGAAATTAAAATCATTCTAAATTTTAGGATCTAAAAATATAATTAATTAAAAAATATATAATATCAAATAGTTGTATTTATACCACCATTATTAAAAGGATTACCCTTTTTTGCAATTAAAGTTTTAATTATGAATATCTATTATTACAAAGGGGAAATATAATGGTATTGAAATAGGGATGTCAGCTTAGTGTTTTTTTGGGCTCAGATGTCAAAATAATATTGTCCTATTGCAAACCACCCACTATTATATTTTAAGTTTTCATTTAAGTT
Source organism: Macrotyloma uniflorum (assembly GCA_016859785.1). Classification (NCBI taxonomy): domain Eukaryota; kingdom Viridiplantae; phylum Streptophyta; class Magnoliopsida; order Fabales; family Fabaceae; genus Macrotyloma; species Macrotyloma uniflorum. The sequence goes on from BDMB01000031.1 coordinate 2,045,754, forward strand.
ATTTTTCTCTCACTATACTACTCAATATGTAAAAGATAACTGCTTATAAAATAAATAAATAAAATGTGGACAGAAGCAATAGTGTTTTTCTCTTCTCTAGTCCAAATATAGAACGAGTTTTTTCATAAACTCTTATAGGAAAAAAAAAATCAACTTTTTATAAGTTAAAATTAATTTATGTCAAAATTAAAACAAAAATTATATGATTTGTTTTTTACAAATTAACTTATGCTGACTTACGATGAAGTTAATTTTTTTTTTTTCATTCCTAAAAAGAGTTTATGGAGAGTTTATCAAAAAATATCCTTAAACTACTAATGTGACGAACTTATAGCTTGAGATATAATCGGCACTCTCTGTATTATATTTTTATTTTGAAAAAATTCTATGAAATATTCGTTCAGTGGGTTTGATAAACAAATACAGTTTTTAAACTTTAAAAAATCTATAATTAAATCTCTTTATTCAAAAATAAAATAAAATGGCCTACACTGCAACAGTACCTGTGCTCTCTTTGTTAACATAACTTGTAAAACAAAAATACCAGTGAACACCTTTACTCTAACATTTATTGAGAGATAAAAAAAAAGTGATGTAATGGGAAAAGCATAAATAAAAAAAAGACAAGTTTGAATTAGGTGGACATCTAATGAGAGAAAAAACATAGATGATAATTAATATGATGTGATAGATAAATATAAAAAGAAATTAGGGAAATTAATGAGGTATGTAGGGTGAAGACATGTCCACCGGTGATCATTTAATGAAAATATGCCTTTAAAATAATATGGGTTCCACAAGTGGGTAGGTGTCGTCATGATAAAACCTTGAAGTATAAAACTATGATTATTTTTGGAAAAACTTCTATATAAAATTTATAGAAAACAAAAATTTCTTCAAGTTAACTCATGTACTCAGTTTTTTTATAGAAGCTCTTATCTTATTCTTTCAAAAGATAAGGTACTAATAGATTATAATTTGTAAAATTAAAGAAATTGTAAGTAATGAATATACATATTAATTTATTTATATATAATATATAAAAAGAATAAAATATTTATATTTATTAAATATACATTATTTTTTTATTTATAATTAATCTAATCAAATCATATTTTCAATATAATTAATAGAAAAATTAAATTTAACTTATGAAAAAAAGGTTTATTTAAACAGATTCTAAATCCAACTTCTTTTACGTTAAACATTCTACCACCTTTCTATTTGTTTAGAGGTTTTTTATACTGTAATATAATCATAATATGGTATGTTTATTGATTTTTATATTACTACCTTAGAAATCAGACTAAGGCTAACATGGACCAGTGCTTCATATTGATTAAGATATTAAGAATAATTTCTGATTGCGTGCCTGTTAAACTCTTGGTCCATCCCACTTTTACAATTTTACCACATGAACAACTGTCAGGACAGGAGATACTAATTTCATAGACTCGGAATATAGTTTCTTTTTATTAATAATGACGAATGCACTGTGCACCTTTTTCAGATCTGTAGGATTTTCAACAGCTGCTTTTGCACTTGCAATTCTTGAAGGAAGCACTCAGCCAGGAGTTTGGTTTCCCGAAGAGGTATGTGTGTCCAGTTCTCATTTTATTTTTTTGCAATTTAAAAGGGAAAATGCTGAACATTTTTGGCAAACAAATATATGACAATTTCATCAAATTCTACATGCAGCCTCAAGGAATTCCTGTTGAAGCAAGAGAAGTTCTTCTCAAGCGTGCTAGTCAGGGAACGTTTAACTTTGTAATGAACAGGTAAACTTTCTAATCTTAGTGCCGTTGTTCTGTATAATTGATGACTTATTTTGGAAATATTAACAATTTTTTTTCCGTTTCTGAAAAATAAACAGGGCCCCATGGATGGTTGAAACAAATCCAAAGGAGTTCGGCTTAGGAATATACTTATAAGTCTTCCCGTATCACACAAAAGTGAAATTCAGTAAAATTCATTTTATTGTATTGCAAGGCTGTAAGTGTATTGTTCTTGAGGACATTGTTCATTTTCATGCATGTACGGAATTATTCGATGAGATAGATGTCCATAAGAACAACGCACTATGCCTATCTAATTTGGATTTGTTAGATGAAAATGACCTATAGCTTTCTCTGGTAAAAAAAACCAGAATTTTGTCATTCGTTATTTGACTTCACCAGTTTTTATCTGTGACTAGGACGTTACTTCTAAAATTTCCCCCCTATTCTTCTAAAGAAGCACCTAAGGAATGTCAATAGTTATTCTTTAAAACTAATAAAAACAAGAAACTAGAAGAGAAAATACGAACCATAACTATCAACTAAAAGATAAAGTTAAAATCTACTCATCAATTTTTCAATAAAGTTTCACTTATTCATTTTGAAACTAATATTAGATAGTGTGTATATTCAACATTTATTATTATTAAAGTAAATAATCTATGTACTTAAAGCATAAAGAAAATTTATATTTTTATCCATTCAAAATGGTTATGTATGGTGTAAATTTGTTCAATAACTAACAAATTATACATATGATTTATGATTAGTGTATAGTATAATTATACATATGGTTTAATTAATTGACTAAGTTTACGTTACATGATGTCGAAGTACACATAACTCACAAGTGTTAAGTTGACTTTGTCATGAACTCTTTCTACAGAAGCCCAAGTTTGTTTGGTAATTACAATCGTTGTAGTGGTATAATTTAATTTCGTCTGTACATCTCAATATCAATTTGTGTGAGCAAAATTTACATGTCTAAAAAAACAGACTTCAACCATATTGCAAAATTTCAAGCTTCATTTGCTGGTTATAGCAGCCAAACTGCGAAGGTCATGGTCAGCTGTCTAAGAAGACAAAACTCTCAGGATGAAACCATCTTAGCTTTCTCTGCCAAGTGAAAATTCTACCTCCCAAAGTAGTAACCAGTAGCATTGACAACACAATGGGCCAAGCTTCTGCAACTACTACGTAGTCAGTTGCGGAATTATGTACCTCTTGGACCTTTCCTAACTCGAAGGATTGAACCCGTGAAACAGGTGGATCAATGCAGGCATCAAATTTGGCATAATGCGTAAATTCAGAATGCCAAATGCAGCGGATAACTTAAAAGGCACCATCTAACTAGGCCACATTTAAAGAGTCAAACAGCAACCCAGAATCCATGAGATTAACATTCTGTGCAGATTTTCTTATTTCCTGCTTGATCGGCCAGGTTCAGAACCTCGAGTAGATGAATAACCATAAGATCTATAAGCCTCTCTCCACTGTCGTCTGCTGCTTTGTTCAAATGGGTAATACTGGGCATCCACATTATTTCTACCAATCGGTCCGTGCCGTTTCTTTTGGGAATTCCTCAGTTCTTCTTCTGCATCATAACGAGCCCGCTGCATAAATGGAATAATGACCAAATGAACACGTTGCATAATACGCTTAAAGATTAATAAATTTAAACGACTTCCCAGAGTCATTGATGTTTTTCTACATTACAAGGAGAAATAAATACTTACAATTTACAACTGCAAGAAGTAATAAACTTACAAGTCCTGCTGCTTTACGTAACGACTCCTCAGTAAATGGAGAAGCAAAGCAGTTTTTTTTTTTCTTCTAGGCTTAGATTTACTTATCTATCGCTGTTGTTAATGTACATTTATTATTTGACAATTTCACAGCTTTAGTATATTACACCATTCACATTATGAATAGATATCAAACTACCTTTTCTATTTTCATCGGGCATCATGTTACCAAGAAAGGAAACACGTAAAAATTTGCATCATTGATCCTTTGCTGTAATATTTAGAAGACCAGTAAAAAGTTGGTGTCTATATAGCGAAAGAAACTTGTCAAATTCCTTTATGCTAGGTATAAGCTACTGGTCATTGGTAGCTGTTACTTATCTTGTTTTAAGGAAAAGGAACTTTCCATATAACATGTAAGTGAAAATCCTAGTACCACTAGATGGGATTGGTAAGAGGATTAATTGACACAATTCCACAAAAAAGCAATCTTCTATTTAAACTAATATATTGAACAAGCCTCTCAGCAACATTTATTAGTTGAAAATATACAAAATACCTTGGCAGGGTCTGACAGGACAGCATATGCCTCCCCAATTATTTTGAAAAGCCTATCAGCATCTCTGTGTACTTCTTCAGCAATTACCTTCCATATCTGATCATCGCCATTGTCACTTCTAGTCAAAGACTGGCCAGCCTACACAACAAAATAAAATGTTAACAGAGTGGTTACTAATTAGTATGAGCACCAAACAAAGTGCCAAATCAAACAACCTTGTCAGGGTGGTGTCTAAGTGCAGCTTTCCGATAGGCCTTCTTGATTTCAGATATCGGAACAGATGGTTCAACTCCCCTGCCATCAAAATGTCAGTTAGCTGATATACTTAAAAGAATGATAATATTTTCCTACATTAGCAACAAAAAGGTTTTTATCTGGCATTAGGTATCTGTCATAGTGTTGAAAAGCAACTTGACACAGAATGATGACAATTAAGATAGAAATTTTATTTGGCACGATTTTTGATATATTTAAACCGGGCCAATAAATTTTCTGCTCTACCAAACAGAACGCAAATAGGCCAATGTGTTCACTTGCCATATCACTTTTTGTGTCGGACTTTTCATACTAAATAGAATTTCAATTATAAAATGGAACAGCATATTGTCAAAATTTATCCATTTCATCCCCATAAATAGAACTACATATTTCATATCTTTGACTAGAAAAACATGCAAAAGTGGAATTGATGGTGTCTTTAAGGAAGACAATTTAGACTACTAGAAAAAATGGGTTAATTAATAGATTATCAATGATAAGATAAAGTAAGTTGTTGATTATTACAAGATGAGGTACATATCCAGAGGGATCTCCTTTCTGGCTTCCTCTTCCATTTCAGAAAGACGAACACGATATTGTTTCAAATCATTAGAATAACTAATTCCTTTATCAGATATTCCAAGCTGATTGGTATTGTCCTCCACACCCTTACTGAAAAGACAGACAAGCCTCCTCAGGTCACTGGCTGCTTGGGCATAATCTCTGATCATCTCATACAGAGTTGCACGTCTAGAAAGTGCCTGCAAAAGAATATGAAACATTTTTCTCAAACTTCTCATATAAATTTAAATCCTAAATAAACAATTCCTTGAATAGCATGTAAAATTAGATATATGTGAAAATGCATAAAATTAATATACATCACTACTCTATAACAGAACATAACACACACTAAGCTAAAGACTACTACTCTCTGATTTATCTAAACACAATTATAACATCTCAAAAGAAAAATGAAGTAACGGTTAAAGAGAGAAACCTTCAAATAATTTCCATCAAGAGCTATAGCTAGACTGCAATCTGCAATAGCATCAGTTATTTGACCTAAAGCTTTATAGGCAGCTGCACGATTACAATAACAGACAGCTGCAAATGGTCGAGACTCCACATTGCACGACAAAGCAGATGTATAGTGTTCAACAGCTTCTGCATGCCTTCCAGCTTGAAATGCTGCATTCCCTGCAGTCTACATATGAATAGATTCACAACAATCCTAATCAAAAGCAATTTTGATGCTACAGAAAAAGGACAGAAATACAAAATGAATTTAACAAACAAAAACTTCTTAGAATAACACATGTATGTGGCACTTCAATTGTTTTCTTCAGTCTTTTTGATGATGGAATAGTTGTCCTCGAGAAGACTATAGAAACACAAAGGAAGAGGATAAACTATCAAGAAAAGAAAATTAGGGTAGTGTTAGTATGTGACGGGTATTCAGATGCGTTTGCACAAGGTGTTTGTGTACTTAGTTGTGTTGATCCAAATTCCACAGTATATGAACATATATACCCACAAAGGGAGTCTAAGGATCTTGCTGGATGTGTGCTTTAAAAAAAGTAAAAAATCTCGAATAAAACAACTTTAGGCTTTCCTCAAAACCTAAAAATACAAATAAAATCGAGAGCATGTGCAGAATGACTGTCACCTAGAACAATAACAAGAACAATCAGTAGACTTGTTGAAAAAATGCTTGTAGGTAAAAAAAGATTTACACTGCCAATCAAAAAGTTTGTTTTAAAAGTCAGTTGAAAACTCAAGATTGTCCAAAAGACTGTATACTAGAGTAAATAATATACTCAAGTAAAATAGCTAAAATAACAATTAGCTCCCAAGACAAAAGAAAAGTAGAATTACTTTCAAACATTGGAAATGTTCCAGGAATCCAGGTGTTTGACAAACAATAAGTAATATAAATAATCAACATAAAGATATCATGAAACATAGCATAAGCTAACCTTATGATGCAAGGGCTCACGTATGATGGCAGCTAGTGGTATGAGTGAATCCAAAACCTTGCTTCCACTCCTACAGGGACAGGATTAAAGGTGATTATTAAAAGGATCATAGCTGTCAAATATGCACATTTCACTTTGCACTTTTCTGTTTACAATTGAGGAGGGGCAGAGTGGTGTGAATGGGTAATAGGTTAGTAATACGTACTTGTTTATGGCAGACATCTTTTCCTGTTGTTGTTCCAGCAAAGAAAGACCCTCTTCAAATTTTCCTAGGTGAATGTAGGCTTTAAGCATCATTGTGCATCGCCAAATTCTGAAGTAGAAACCTTTTGAGAGTTGTGAATTATCCAAATCTGTGACTTGGTAATCAGCATTCAATAGACAGGCATTCTTCTCAGCAGAATCAAGGGTCTTGTCACACAGTTGAATCACCTCCTCATATCTACGAAGCTGATATGTGTAGCAAAAGTTATCTAACACAGACATAATTGGTAGAAATTTTGCACAAATAGATTCATGCTGAATTTTGAGAGTCGTAAATCATAATCTAAGCTTTAGTGAAATTCCATCATATTATAAGAAAGAGTCACTAACCATTAGCAGAGCCTCTGCTTTCATTTCGAGCAATTTTTCAGAATATGAACTTATCTTTAACGCCTCATTAATATGTTCCAGTGCCCGCTCTGCATCAGAGGATGTTCTTCTTAGCAAAAGCTGAGCGGAATGATTGATGACATCTGATACTTTCTGTCATATCCATTAAAAACACTAATCAGATCAGAAAGTGTGGGACAGACATGCACATCACACACTTAAAAGTTATAAATTAAAAAACATTGGGAATTTAAGAAGAAAATGCAAAAAATCATTAATAAAAGGCTTAAATACCTTTTTGGTCTCTACATGAAAAAGTTCGTAAACAAGTTCGTTGAAATGGCCCCTGCCATTTTCTCAAATATAACATCGATAGAGCAAATCTGATGTGGCTAACGAATTTCTGACAGGGGTTATGATGTGTGATAAAGCTTTACACATTTTTGCATTTCAATCCCAATACATAAAGAAAATCATTTTGGTCCCCATAAGAAAGAATCTTTTAAATTAGTCCCTACACATACCTAAACATAATGTGAAGGCAAAAATAAGGACCATGCAACAAAAATAAATCCATTACAATTATACATTATAAATCTGAGCAAATTTTACCATGGGTTTTGACCTATAAAACAAAGACGCACAACTAAAAAGATGACTTCCACTACTTTCTCCGAGAAAATTTTTTATGGATTCACTCCTTTTGATCCTCTATAATGAGTAAAACCTTAGCCAACTCTCAAATACCATCTTCTCGTCACAAACTCCATAAAACAACCTTGTTCAAAGTCAGTGTACTAGCTTTTGGGTGTCACAGCAAAGGTTATCTGTCAGACTTGAGAGTCTATATAGACTCATGAGAAGTTCGAAAACTTGACTTGTAGACTCGTAAGAGTTACTTCATTTGAAAAATTCAACAAAAAAAATATAAGCAACATGATACCAAATCCAAAGTAATAAAATAAATTAGTTTATATAATACATCAATAAAATTTAAGTTCTTAAAGTGATGAGATAATACTTAAATAGTTAAAAAGCACAAATATTTTCAAGTTTATATGTCTTCATCCAATCCTCTAATCATAAAGTGAGGGAACGGCAATAGAGAGCGAGAGTGGGGGTAGAGCGAGACACAAACAACAATAGAGCAAGAATGGGGCTAAAGCGAGACAAAAACAACAATAGAGCAAGAAGCAAATTGGGAGACTCGATGGTCTAAACGGTAGAGCTAAGAGACACAAACTGACCTGAACTGCGGCGAGCAGACAATAGAGGCTAGGTACTAACTAAAACGTGCTATAGAACAACCAAACCTATCTTCTTCCTTTCGTTTTTTTCAAAACCTAGTCGAAGCATACATCTAAATGTCGTTTTGGTGCCAAAAATGCTACTCAACAAGACTCGTAGACTCAATCTCAAACCCATGAGTCTGCTCCAATTCTACCGAGTCTGTCGAGTGTGCTTCGAGTTTATCATCAAAGTGAGTTTATACACGAGTTGACTCGTGGCCTAAGAGTAGACTAGTTTACGAGTTAACTCTAGAGTTTGATAACCATGGTCACAACCATTAATTTGTGTGTTGGAGATAACAAAGAAAGGTCTTTTGTTCTACTCCTTCATTTTATAAGTGAAGAGTCATGTCAAATTTGCTCGGAATTCATTTGTTGTATCTTTGTTTTTTGTTTTGTTGCATTGTGCTTTTAGTTTGCCTTCACATTGTATCATGTATAGGGAATGATTTTAACAAAAAGAAATTATGTAGGGACCAAAATGAAATGATGCATTACATATAAGGATAAAAAATTTAAAAAGGAAAAATTTTAAAGTTTTCTCAAATGTTAGAAATTCACTAACCATGTCAGACTTGCTCTCACAATGTTATAACATTAAAGGACTATTGAAAGAAAATTTTGTCAAGGGACTCATTTAGAATCTATTTTCATGTAGCACCCAAATAAAAAAAAAAGGGTATGATATAAAGATCAAAAAGGTATTTGAACCTTAAAAAATATTTATAATCATAAAAGCATATATCAGATAGATGTTTTGAGAAATAAGAATAGAAAACTGCAACATACCCCAACTAATTATCTCTTAAGTAAGCCCCAAAATCAAATGTTGAAACAAATATTAAAAAAAATATATATACATATATATGGCAAAGGCTACCATGGACAGGTTCTTTAAGTGGTTAAATGATTAAATGTACTTTAAACCCTTGAAAGAATTCCTGTAGAAGGGTAATGATACATTCTATGTCAAACCAATTCAGTCTAACAGGCTTCAAATTTTAACTCATTGCATGTGCAGCCTGTAGCTAGTTAAAAATCATTAACCGAAAGGGAAAGCTAACAATCAAAGCCTCCAAAATATATCAAGTTATCTGTCAAAAAATATATTATAATTAATCGAACCTGTGCCTTTTGTAAGCCATCAGAGGCTTCCACGACAATTTTTCGATCAACACAAACATCAGTTCCCGATTGCAAGCATCTTTTAAATTTCTGTGATGCATCTTCAACTTCCCCCAGAGCAAGGTAACAACTTAATCAAGAATGAAAACAAAAGGACTTTAGGTATACAATCATCTATCACGATACATGAAACTTTAGACATGAAGCACAAGTATGCATGGTACTGTTCTAGACACCTGCATATTTCCTGTTACTAATAAAATTTATTTCCAAATATTAAATAACAATCAGGCATTAGATGCTAATTACTAAAGGGCCATTTGGTTTAGAGAAATAGTTTCTATTTTCACTTTTAATTACAAAAATGCCACCATTATTTAACTTGTTTCCTGTTTTCAATAATTTGTGTAGGAATCAGTGAAAACAATTTTTATTTTTTAAAAACAGTAAATAAAGTAAAAATAATATGATTTTTGTAATTAAAAGTGAAAACAGAAAATTAAAAAAAAAAATCTTAAACCAAATGAGCCTTAATGTGTTCACACGCTTTCATTGGGTTCTCTAGTTATATCCATTCTTTTTTACATAATGAATCATTACTACCAGTTTCCAACTACATGAAACTTAAGATTCATACAAAAAATCATTGTGTACAAAGGAAGTCAGAAGAAACAATGGAAACTTACTTTGCAGCTCTAAGTTGCACCTTGAGGAAATTTTGATCTATTTCAGCAGCCATCTTACAATCTTCTAGTGCATCTCTCATCCTACCAAGAGACATGTGTGTGGCAGCAAGGTTGCTATAACATAGCAACAAAGCCCTGAGACAGCTACGAGATGCTTCTACTTTTGATACACAACTAAGTCCTTGTTTGTAATAATTCTCAGCCGTAGACAGATCCCCCTTTTTATAGGCTTGGTTTCCTCTGATATAGAGCATATTCAGTATTGTGAATAATGGTTGCAATGTTGAGTATTACGCCAAAATCATTTCAAAGTTACTCGAAAAAATCCATTTGTGTGTGTTTGCAGTAAACATTGGTATATTGTACTCTATTTCAGTATACAAATCAGAAGCAATTGTAAAAAGCCAAGCCTTACATAACAAGAAAGTTGACAAATTAGTAATGTAACTATCACATATATATACTCACCGAAGCCGCCACTTTTCACAGGCTTCCTGAGCAGCAATGGTTGCAACGGAAATAGAAGCAGAAGTCTCCTTTAACCCCTTCTCCTCATTTTCATCAGAATCACTTGTTTTGGGCTTAGGAGAGGATACCTTGGGTTTTAAAGCTTGCCCTGATGTGAAAATAGATGAAGTTCCAGAAAATGGCGTAAACGCCACGGAAGATGATGATGAATAAGGAACCTTTATGTTTGGTGCGTAGTTGTAAGAATCGTGACCAACATTTTTCTTTTTGTGATGTCGTTTTGGACTACATGATTGAGCTTCAGCTGAAGAAGCAGCAGCAAATGTGAAGGCAGACCCACTTACATTTCCTGACATAGAACTACCAACATGCAACATTCTATCACTATGGGCTTCAGTTTCTCCGGATACACCAGCCGCATCACTAGTTATGTCCACTTCATCATTGGCAGACTTAAAGCTTTCAGTTTCAACCCCAGAAATTGACTCATCCTTCGGGTCTTCAACACAACTATTTGCACGCATTTGATCCTCTGAAGTTTCTCGGTTTGTATCCCTGCAGGCAACATCACCCCCATTTATATTCAAGCTCTCAGTTGCGGCAATTAGATCTTCGTCAATGGGATCAACAGATGATGTTGGTACTGAATCATTAACTACAGGGTTGTCATCAACACTACCTAACTCATTGGATGTCAAAGAACTTTCCCTGGACCTTTCATTTTCAGCCAGCTTTTCCTGGTATGGTGACACATCCATTGGTGAACCCTGTGGTTCGTCTTGGGGAATACTTTCTTTCAAAACAAAACCCTCTCCATGCCACAGCTGGGTTGAGCTGTAATGCTTCAGATTTTCTCTACTTTTACTCATTCTCATTTTGCTACTTTTTTGCTTAAGTTTTCCTTCTTTGCCAACTTTTGGTGCAGGTGTTTTAAACTCAACAAAAGACGAGCCTGAACTATCTTGTTTACCAGTAAACACAAATCCCTCTCTCTTGCTCACTCCAAAAGGCTGAAAGAACATAGAAGACGAAGCCGACGCAGCACTTTGTGCCACTCTACTGTCTTCAGAAACACCTTGAGCACCACCACCACCTGGACCTCTTCGGTCAATTCCCTCCGCAAAAGGATCACACAAATTAGGCTCACCAGAATCCTCCTTCTTCTCCTTAGCTAGGTTTAACTTCTCCAATCTCCTCAACAAATCTGCTTCCGTTTCACATTTTTCATTCGTACTCACATTCTCCAAACTAGGTTTAACATCAACTTTACTCTTGAGAACATTACTACCAAAAGAGTCATTCACATTCAGATTCTTCAATTGACATAACACTTCATGAGTTGAGTTCTCAGCAGCAGCAGCATTATTACCTCCTCCTTTATTGATGTTCAATTTCTTCTTCAGGTCATTCCGTAGGTCCGATTCGTTAAAACCTGTACCACCTTCGGTTACAATCTTCAACTGGTTCATCTGTTCAGAGACCAAGTTTTCATCAACACGCGAAAAAGCATTAGTGGCGAACGCGAACTCACCGTGGCGTGTGGCGTCAAAACCCTCGCCGATATTGAGATTCCGGAATCGATCGCCGATTCCCGAAGCGAAATCGGGGTTGGCGAATGCGGCATTGGCGGAAGCACCGTTACGAAATGGATTGAAAGCAGGGGCGTTGTTCGGCTTCCGAACCTTGACGAATCTGGGCCGGGACAGGCCCGAAACGGAAGGGGTGCTACTGAACGTGAAACCTGAGGTTGAGGTCGTCGCGTTAGCGTTCGCTTTTGGATTCGAAAAAATATTTTCATCACTGGCGTTGGACGATTCCATTGGTTGGTTGGTTGGGTCGTTTTGGATTTTCGATAATCCAAATTGAAGGAGAGATGGTGGTGGCGCTGCCCTAGTGAGACGGAGCAGGACGCCGGAGACGCGTCGGAATCATCGGAGTGGTGATTGAATCGACGATTCTTCTTCTTCGGGTTTTGGCAATCATTGGAACGCAACACAACGCAACAAAATATGTCTGGTCTAAATTCAAAATTAATTGCAACTAATAATTAGTGATTTTTTTTCTTCATTTTTTTCTCCCTCTCTCTCTTTTCTCTTTAAAAATACAAATAGGAAAACGTGTGCTCTAATTCTATAATGTCTTCTTTGTTCCTTACCAATTTTTTTTTGTGGCTTTTCTGATGAAACAAAGAGAAAGTGTTAAGCATTTACAATATTTCGTCCTTTCATTTCCGTAACATCCACACAGACCCTCAATTAATATCTCCTTCACACAATATAAATAAATAAATAACTATATATACACACTATTAATAACTCTTATTTTTTTTATTCCTTTTTACAACTTTACATATTACTTAATATTATTTAGTAATAATATGCTACTCAATAGGTGTGCGTTTTTTTCAATGCATAGGTTCAAATTTATTACTTCATAATTAAAAATTAAATATTCCTCACAATATAACATATGATGAATTAATCGATAAAAAATGTTATGCGAACTCATCCCTTAATTTTTTTATTTAAAAAAAATAAGTTTTAAAATTATTTTTGTCCATTAAAATTTTCAAATAATACATAATAAATTAAAAAACTAAAATTTAATTTAATATTATTTTTACAATTAAGTATATTCTTGAAGTGGTTGATAAATGAGTCCAGCCCACAGCCTGAGTTGGATCATAAGTGGACTGGATCCAAATTTTAGCCCATTGTAAAAGTTGTTATACTCTTCACCTCTTAGTGATAGACGAGTTGACCATAAATTTGGGGCATTTTGATGACTCCAATAGGGTATTGGGCTTGGGCTTACGCTTAGTATAACTGTTGAGGTATTGGATCGGTTAACGACCAAAAGAATTTGGGCCAAAAAACTCGATAAGATATACAATCTCTGGGCTCCAAATGTGAAAGAGGTTTGATATGTGTTGGGAAAGGAATCAGTAGAGAAAATACGATTTATATTTTTATTTATTTTTAATTTAATCTTGCCGTATAATGGGCGTTTTAGTGATACAGTAGAGAAAGAAAAATACGTGGCCGTATAAAAGTCGTAGCGAGACGGCAATTTTGACACCCGTGGGCATCAGAATACGGGTCAATACAAGGCTAGCTAGTGCTATTTTAGCTGATTACATATTTATATATACGCACGGAACTAGCACCGAATAACTGAAGTTGTTTTAATTTATTTAATAATTTCAATTTCCAATTTTAAATATATAACAATATAAATATTTCGAAATGAAAAAATTATATAATTTCTTAAAAAATATCTACTATAAATGCACACAAAACTATTGAGTCACTTAAATCTAGTAACTTGGGGATAAGGAGAAGCAACAAAAGTGAGTGACGTTTTGAGGTTGATCTGTGGCTACAGGAACGTTTCGATCACGTTGGGGTCGATGGATGACATAACGGACCCATTCTAAGAGATATATATATGTGTTTGTGTTTAATAATATTCAAAGCCATCGGAGACTCGGCATTGTTATATATATGTGTCTTGAGGAAAATTGGATTGCATTCAATTGAAAGTGAATATATAACTCACTATTAATTATCGATTTTGTTGTTTCGTGGAGTGATTGACGGGCCAAAAAGTCTTGAAATGTATAGTAATCCAAGTTCTTGCCGACTCTTCACCACTTTGCCTATATAAATACGTAGTTATTCTGGAGCAAAATATAATAACTATCAGTTAGTGTTCAAGAACTTACAAGTTTATACATAGTTTTGTGACTGTAATCACTTCATATGTTCTTCTCAAGAGTCATGTCTGTCATATTGCTGCTTCTTGGAATATTATCTTCCACTGGACTGCAACTTACTGGTCTATATTACTCTCTCTCTCTCGTTATTCTTGAATTGTATATGCCACTCTCTCTATTAATTATTCTCTAGTTTAATGGGAGCTTCTAGCCAAGTCTTTGAAATGACAAAATACATAAGCATTGAAGTTTCCTTTTCTTGCAGAAAGAGTATATATATGTTCCATAGTTCTGTCTAAGAATTTTGACACAAAAACATCCGAGGTAGAATACAACACCTGAAAGTAACAACAAAGAATGATGTGTTTCAAATTCAACTATAATATAGATTTTCTCTTCTAAATTTAACCTAGCATCAGATAAAAATATATTCGCTCACACATATGCACGTGATGCATATATATTATGATTAACAGTTTCAATCCAAGTCATACTTTTTTTAACTACACAGGCCTTATGCTTAGTTGCTTAATTTGGTTCGATATTAATGTGTGATGATGCAGGGGCACAATCCGTGGGTGTGTGTTACGGAGGAAATGGAAACAATCTACCAACAAAGCAAGCAGTGGTGGATCTCTACAAATCAAACGGAATTGGCAAAATCCGTTTATACTATCCAGATGAAGGTGCCCTTCAAGCCCTCAGAGGTTCAAACATAGAAGTGATCCTTGGTGTCCCTAACGACCAACTTCAATCTGTCACCAACGCTGGAGGTGCCACAAATTGGATCAACAAGTACGTGAAAGCCTATGCAGACGTCAAATTCAAGTACATTGCAGTTGGCAACGAAGTTCACCCTGGCGATTCTTTAGCAGGCTCAGTTCTTCCAGCGCTTCAAAACATTCAGAACGCAGTTTCTTCAGCCAATTTGCAAGGCCAGATCAAAGTCTCCACCGCAATAGACACCACTCTACTTGGAAACTCTTACCCACCAAAAGATGGCGTTTTCAGCAACAGTGCAAGTTCATACATAACTCCAATTGTAAACTTTTTAGCGAAAAACAATGCCCCACTTCTTGCAAATGTGTACCCTTACTTCGCCTACGCTAACAACCAACAAAGCATTAGTCTTGATTATGCCTTGTTTACTAAACAAGGCAACAACGAAGTTGGGTATCAAAACCTGTTTGATGCATTGTTGGATTCTCTATACGCTGCTCTTGAGAAAGTAGGAGCACCAAATGTGAAGATTGTTGTGTCTGAGAGTGGGTGGCCATCAGAAGGTGGAGTTGGAGCCACTGTTCAAAATGCAGGAACATATTACAGGAATTTGATTAACCATGCCAAGGGTGGCACCCCAAAGAGGCCTAATGGACCCATCGAGACTTACCTTTTTGCCATGTTTGATGAAAACCAGAAGAATGGTGCAGAAACCGAGCGACACTTTGGTCTCTTCAGGCCTGACAAATCACCAAAATACCAACTCAGTTTCAACTGAAGCAGCCTGTGATTACTGATCATAAACTCGGTGTTATTGGAATAATTATTCGAATAAGGTCTCCCATATGTGGTTTTAGTTTAATTTGCACCGACATGTGATGATGCCTAAACCCTAATTATCAATAAATGCATCTCTACCTTCTTATAACTAAATGTTTTAATTCCTTCCTTGCATTGTGACTATGTCGTTCTTTGCCATCAACCTCGGAAATACACGAGAGTGCGACACACTGATGTTGATAGACTTGTGTATGTTCTTGACTCCTTTCTATTAACTTTAGAACAAAGTCAAGATTTTTTATTTTTTTTTTCAAAATATATCTATATATAATATAAAAATTAATCACAATTGATTATACTTTACCATTTAAAATGTATTATTCTTCACCTTTTTTACACCCTATGTTGGATAAACTCGAATCTGCTTAAAAAATATTAGTCTTAGATTTTAAATTTTGACAATAAATCAAATTTATATTTTTTTACGAAAAAAAACTCATGCAAAATTGGGTTTGTATACTAGTACTGAATCTGATTATAAGAGTCTGAATATAAAACATTTGGATCCAACTTCATAGAACTTGCAGCTTTTGTCTAGTCTACGATAAACTTGACTCAATTTTATATATATAAAAAAAAAAATCTTGGAAATGTTTTTTTGTTACGAAATATGTGAACAAGTTCAATACAACTGTAGATCTTCTCAGTATTCAAAAGTAGATTTTTTGTCCAAGTACCAGAGAAAAACAAAATGAAAATTGTGAGTATCAGAAGATGATATACAAAATAATTACCCAGATGCCCAAAATCAATTTACCCTAAACAAAAATATCAGAACCAAATGTCGATTATCAGAGTTGTATGAATCAACAGAGCTAAAAGATATATATAAAGTTGATATTAGTATAAATACTTTTGGATTAATATTTTTCATAATTTGACCAAAAGTATTTATGAGCATTTTGATTACTGATAGTTGATAAAACTGTTAATAAAGTACACTTTAAACCGATGAGAGTCATTTTGATTAGTAGCATAGAGTTCTCAAAAGAAGACAGATATGCATTGAATATATGTTCATAGATAGGTTTTAAGAACGTTTCATTCACGTAAGGCTAGCTGACTTGTATGCTATTTGTTACTATTACGGCCATCAATGAATAATGTATGTTGAAAAATGAGTGGTTGGATGTTGTTGGAATTCAAAGGCAAATTTTGAACACTCAATAAGTAATTGACGGGGCAAAGTCAAGTCTTCTTGTCCAAGCAATTCTGTGCTCTGCCATACAAATTTCAGGGTTCTATATGCACATAAACAGAGGTTTGGTGGAGGAGTAAAAGTTGTGTTAAGATTTGGTTCACATTTCACTATAATACATTGATTTAAATATGTCTGCTAGAAGCAGTTCTGCAATATCTGTCATATTGGTATTGGTTGAAATCTTAATGTTTGAGAAATTTTATATTGATGAAAAATGAAGACAAATTATAATATACAATATGACGAAAGTTATTGTCTTTATTATCTATCCTCTTACAATGGTTTAACTATTGGTTAAATATTATGAAGTTGCATATCCCATTGGAGTTTGTTATGCTGATGATAACTCCTATCAAAGCAAGAAGTTGTAGAATTATACAAAACAAATTATATAAGTAGAATGCGAATATACTTCCCAGATGAAGAAGCACTTGAAGCTCTTAGAGGTTCAAACATTGAGTTGATCATGGATGTGGCTAAAGAAACTCTTCATTCTCTGACTGATCCCAAAGTTGCCATAGATTGGGTCAACAAATACGTGACACCTTACTCTCAAGATGTTAAATTCAAGTACATCTCTGTTGAAACGAAATTCACCCTGGTGACATAGAGACCCAGTACATTCTACCTGCCATGGCCAACATTCACAATGCAATTTCATTAGCTAATTTGCAATGCCGAATCAAGGTGTCAACTGCAATAGACACTACTTTGCTGGGTAGGAGCTTCCCACCCAATGATGGTGATTTTAGTGAAAAAGCAAAACCATATATAAAGCTCATTATTAACTTCTTAGTGGCCAATGTAATATATTGATAAGGTATATTAGAATCTGACGTATGATGTGTATTAAAATCTCACTCATATACACAATCTAATCTGAAGTTTATTACAACAAGCTCCAATTCTTGCAAACTTGTATCCCTATTTCAGTTATGCTGCTAATTCAAAAGACATTCCTCTTGACTATGTTCTTTTACCAACAAGGAAACAATAGTGTTGGATACCAAAACCTCTTCGATGCTATGATGATGCAACATATGGTGCACTTGAGAAAGTGGGAACGACCAATTTGCAAATAGTTGTTTCTGAGACTGGGTGGCCATCTAAAAGTGAATTTTCCTCTGCCAGAGATGCATCCACATATTACACAAAGTTGATTAATCATGTGTCGAGTGGGATTGGAACTCCAAATAGACCTGGTAGGTACATAGAGACTTACTTGTTTGCCATGTTCAATGAAAACCAGAAACAAGATATGGAAAATAAGCAATTTTTTAATATTTTCAGTCCTCATAAATCACCTAATTATCAACTACAAGAATAAGAAATTTAGGGAAATTTAAATCACCTAATTATCAACTTAACAAGAACAATAATTTATAAATAGTCCGATAATTACTCAAAATTTTATTAGGATAGGTTATTACATCATACACTACTCAATTTCATAAAACTATTTTAACTCTAATAATATACCTCTAAATCTTGTTTATTTTGAATTATATCAAATGTTATTGTAATATTAAAAGCTTAGCAAATTATGAATAAGAAATAGATACCATAATTTTATATTTATAATGTTTTTATTTTCTTTCTATAAATATGAAGCTATTTTCTTTGGGACTATTATCCATCATTCTTTCATTTATTATAGACTAAATTATCTAATTAATACTTAAACGAGGATTATGTTTACATTATAGATATATATTTATATTTAGATTTAATTA
This sequence comes from Macrotyloma uniflorum, assembly GCA_016859785.1. Classification (NCBI taxonomy): domain Eukaryota; kingdom Viridiplantae; phylum Streptophyta; class Magnoliopsida; order Fabales; family Fabaceae; genus Macrotyloma; species Macrotyloma uniflorum. Next base: position 2,064,441 of record BDMB01000031.1, read on the forward strand.
TAGTTCTTTATATTTATAAATTTATAAATTTTTTAGATAATTTTAGTTCTTTAAATTTTAATTATCCGTAATTTTTAAGTGAGTTTAATTATTTAAGTTTAAATTAATCATAGCTTTATTTAATTTTTTATTTTAAAATATATTAAATTATAATTAGTAACAAGTATCCAATCTTATAAATAAAAATAGTGAGTCTTATGTGCTTTTTTTTATGTTATATCAAAATAAAATAAAAAATTTATGAATAATTTAAACAAACATGCATAATGGACACTCTTAATATAAAGGGTATCCGATTTTTTTTTTCACAACTCATTTCATTATTTTATTCTTTTACTAATTCGAAAAACTATCCCATGACCTAAAAAAAGTTATCCCATAACAAGTTTTACTTGGTGTAAGATAAAAGTTAAACGTAAATTTATAATATATTTAAATTAAAATTAGGCTTTTTTTATATTTAAATGGTATTTTTTTTAATAAAATAAGATTTCACTCTTAGTAGTTTAAGGTGAAGTTAGTTGTGTTTTGAAAATATAATTTTTTTAATAAATAATTATTATTAATTTTTAAAATAGTAAAAACAAGATAAGTAATTATATTTTTATTATTATTATTTATAGAAAAATAAATTTATAAATAATTATTATTAATTTTAAAAATATTAAAAGTATAATAAAAAATATATAAATTTAAAAATAGTTATTATTAATTTAAAAAAAAATATTTTGAAAACACAATTTCACTTATTAATTAGAAATAAAGGTGTGATTTCATATCACAATTTAATATTCTAAAAATTTACTGGTTTATGGGCTTCATGATCTTTCTTTCTAAATTTCATAAAACTTTACTTATTTGTATTTTTGAAAAGTGTATTTAGTAATGTTTTCATTTTGAAAACAATATTTAATAACACATTACAGAATATAATTTCTGAAGTGAAAAGAGATAAAAGATAGAATTTTAAGGGTAGTAGAAAATAATGGTTCAACTGAATTTAATTGTTTATGTAAAAGGTTGTGCCCTACATCAAGTAAATGTTTGGATTTGACCATTCTGAACAATTAAGTTCAATGCAAATGAAGTTTTCCATTAGAGCATTCAAATTAAAGCATATGCTTTCTGAGTATCAAAACAATATAAAAAAAATTATAAATATTAAAACATGATATACAAAATAATTATCCAGATACTTAATATCAATTTTCCAAAAACCTATATTATTATAAATACATTTGGATTAATTTGACAAATATTATTGAATAAGCATTTTAATTTTATATAGATATTTCATAAAAAAGAAGTGATTATAGGTCTAACTCATTCCTAAAATCGGGTTCAGAAACTGAGGTCACTTCACTTATATATTTTTAATTCGACCTCATTTGTTAATAATTTCTGATCTTATATAAAAAAATACGTAATAAGTGACTATAAACTTAATTCATCTCAAAATCAGTTTAAAAGATTTTATTTATAATCAATGTAGAATTTTCTTGACAATAAAATTATTAAATAAAATAGAATTCAAATACTGATTCATTAACTAAATATTTATAGAAAAATTATGAAAAGAAGAATGATTTTATTCTTTTGATAAAATATCTATAAAAGAAACTTCCAAGTGATTCTTTACCACTTGATTCATTCTAACTAAAATCCATATTCTGGTTTAGAAAAGAAAAAATATTTTATGAATAAAAAGTAGGTGTAGCATTACACTAGTTGCAGAATGACCCCATAGCTACTATATTTCCTATAGGATGGTTCCTTTTTTTCCAGTTGCCATTAAGTAGTACATAGATTGAAGATAAGACGTGTGCATTTTGAGTTCTGACCTCTTCCAAACTGATACCAGTCAACTTAAATACTGGCGTAGACTTCATAGAAGACCCACCTTGACGTATTAAGTGCTTTTAAGAATTTTTCTTAGAATTAGAATCAGGGTGGCAAAATAAGTTAATAATTAGTAACGAAATTAAGTAAAAAATTTTAATACCATTCTTCTACATATATTGAATTGAGTTTTTCTCAATATCATTATTTTAGTGTCTAAGTTATTTCAAGATTGATTTAAAATGAGAAATTTGTATTTTATTTAATGTGAGATTTTTTCAACAATATCTTTTATTTATAGATATTTTGAATATTTTTTCACAAACCATGTAAAAAAGATCATAATCTATTAAGAAATAGTTTAATTTAAACTCAACAACCTACTAACTAAAATTCAATATATTAACAAGTGATCGAATTTAGGTTCAACAATCTTATTAATCAGATTCTAATATCATCTAGAAAGTAATTATGATATTTAACTTACCTCAAAACTAATTTAAAATATAATATTTATATCTCGGTCACATTTTTAATCAATATAAAATTTTTTCAATAATATCTCTTCTTTATTAATATTTTAAACACTTCTTCACATATATCGAACAATCAGATGAATTTATTAAAATAAAAATATTATATTAAATTTTAACCTAAAACTAATTAATATTAAGTAAAAGTATAAAAAAATATATAAACTATATTTTACAAGAAGTAAATACGATTTTTTTAACATTCATTATTTAAAATTATATACTGATTTTTATTTAATAATTAAAATTAACTAAATTATAATTTTCATATTACATTATTTAAAGAAAATGAATTTTATAAAATAAATTTCAATTAAAATTTGTAATTGAATAATTTAATTTATGAGAATAAAAATTATATGAATCTATTCAATAAAAAACATAAATAAAAAAAAAAATGTCATGTATAATAATTGCATGTAAGTGTGAAGCCGCCCCATCATTCCCTTTCGTGTATGGCAGAAAGTCCCATGTGGTTCTCTAGAATGCAGAAACGACATTAATTAGTTTTTAATTACGAATGTTGCAGGAACCATCTCCGAAATTAGTGGTTGAAATTCGACGACTGAGTGATTCACGGGCTAAGCTAAAGTCAAGTCTTTTTAGTCTTTTTTGGTTGTTTCGTAAGCACTAGCAGTGCCATGCAAAATATGGAGTTCTGTATGCATATAAATGGAGAGGTTATGGAAGAGAAATATAGAGCAGTTTTTCTGTAAAAGATCTGGTATCATACATTGACATTGATATTGATATGTTTCTTAAAAGCACTACAATGTCTGCTATGTTCGTGCTTCTTGTTGTTGGAATATTATCTTCCATTACAGGTCTATACTCTTCTCCTTCATCTTACCACTGCATCAACTTTTCTTTTTCTGTTCATATTTTATATATTAAAGATCAATACATATATATCCTATATGCTGGTTTTAAAACGAAAAGTTTTCTAATTTCTCTTGCATTTTTTTAATATAATTTTAACTATTTTTACTTGAATTTTACTTAATATATCTTAAATAAATATGTTTTTCTTTTTTTGTATTAAATTATCACTTTTCACTAATTTGCAGATACTATATAAAACTAATACTATGTATTTATATTTAAAATTACTTGAGCTGGTTTATAGAATACAATAATCATATTTATATATATAATTCTTATAATATTATAAGAGAAAAAAGTGATCATAATAGATGGATGTTGTAAGGATAGAAAGAAAATAATACTATAAATTATTATAATAAATTATTGTGCAGATATTTTTTTATCAATAAAGAAATTTGATTAATTACTAGAAATAGAAAGAAGATATTCCAGCCTTTACTTCTGTAGTTTAAATAATAATAATAATAATAATAAAAAATCTTCTTTTGAATAATATATATATTTATGCTTGAATAATAATTTATACAATGCCATTAACAATTTTTTAAGGACTCGAATTTTTAATGTTGTATTTTAGAGATATTTAGTCTCCTAATTTTTAAAAATAATAATTTTAAATTGACCGTGAAAATTAAGACATTAAATTTTAAAACATTAATCTTTATTTCATAGTATACGTTTTAACTGACATTATATTAAAATTATTTATTTATTTTAAGGTAATTATTATTATTATTTTAACTTCCAAAAAATTGTGTAACAAAAGGGTAAAAAATATCATTTAGAATGCGTCATATATGTGAATCATATTAATATCGTAAAGGTCAAAATTTTAATTTGGACTAAAATCACTTATTGAAAAATTGGAGGACTAAATGTTTCTATTTTAAAGTATAAAAATCACAGCTATTGATTAAAAAAAAATAGACATCCAAGAGTTATCATTTAATATGCTCCATACATTCATGCACATGGGAAGAATAAAATTATAGTGTTATAATAATGAATGATTTTTTATTTGGTTATTTTATCTAAAAAAATCTATATTCTTATAATATAAATCACATCTATAACATTTTATATATAAGAATATGAAATCGCATATCATTTAATTATGATAAATATTAAAAAAATATTATAAATATATATTTTTTTTATAAATAATATATTATTCAATATATAATAATAATATTTATAAAAAATATTATAAATCTAATTCACTCCAAAATTAATTAAAAAAAATAAGATTTACGTTTAACTTTATATATATACATCACTTATATATTATATATTATAATTCAGTTTTATTTTCATTCAATATAAGATTTTTTCAACAATATTTAAACATCAATTTAATTTTAACTATTTTATCAATGATAAAAGTTTTATATTCTGGATCATAATAGACGTGAGATAATTATGAACGAACTTAATTCATTTTTTTCATTATTATAGTTAAATCTCAGATATTTGTGGTGCACTTGATCTCTTCCAAAGACTTACCTATTGGTTAAATATTATGTAGCTGCTGAATCCATAGGAGTTTGCTATGGAGTACTTGGTGATAATCTACCATCAAAGCAAGAAGTTGTGGATTTATACAAAAGCAATGGCATTGGTAAAATGCGTATATACTTCCCAGAAAAAGAAACATTTGAAGCTCTTAGAGGTTCAGGCATTGAGTTGATCGTGGATGTGGCTAAGGAATCCCTTGAATCTATGACAGACCCAAATGGTGCCAGAGATTGGGTGAATACGAACGTGGTGCCCTATGCACAAGACGTTAATTTCAAGTACATCTCTGTAGGAAATGAAATTCGCCCAAGCTACAATGAGGCAAAGTACATTTTGTCTGCTATGAACAACATTCAGAATGCAATTTCATCAGCCAATTTGCAAGGTCAAATCAAGGTGTCTACAGCAATAGACTCCACTTTGATTGGTAACACCTACCCACCCAATGATGGCGTTTTCAACAGCGATGCAGAGCAATATATAAACCCCATTATCGAGTTCCTAAAGAGCAATGGTGCCCCACTTCTTGCGAATATATATCCTTACTTTGCTTACCGTGATGATAAACAAAACATTCCTCTTTCCTATGCTCTTTTCACCCAACAAGAAAAGAACAGTGTAGGGTACCAGAACCTGTTTGATGCAATGCTGGATGCAACATATGCTGCTCTTGAGAAAGTGGGTGCACCCGATTTGAAGATCGTTGTTTCTGAGAGTGGGTGGCCATCTGAAGGTGGAGATGGAGCCTCAACTGAAAATGCAGGAACTTACTATGCCAATCTGATTGATCATGCCTCTGGTGGAAGTGGAACTCCCAAGAGACCTGGTGGGTCTATAGAGACTTACTTGTTTGCCATGTTTGACGAAAACAATAAGAAAGGTGATGAAGAAACTGAACGACATTTTGGTCTCTTCACTCCTGATAAATCACCTAAATACCAACTCACTTTTAATTAATTGACATTCATATACAAATTTAAATTTATATATATACATGTTCTTTACTTTGAATAAGGGTTCCATGTTGTTCCCATCTATTAAAAGCTTATTTGTACCACTAAGTTACAAATGTGAAAGATATAGTTTTGTTTTGTAATATGTTTATTCACATTGTTTAAATAAAAACAAACCAAATTTATGTTGGTTTACTGTTCAAATGAAAACAGGCTACAAATTATATATATATAAAAGAAAATAATATTATAAATGTTCTTGTGAGAATTACAATTTTATTATTTTCTCTAATTTTAATATAAATTCTAATTTTCCTTTATCGTGGGATCTCTAATAATATTTAATTATATTTTCATATTTAAATTAATATAAAGATGAAAAAATAAAATTTCATATTTGATTTTTATTATTTATTTATAATATTTTTGATGATATATATATATATATATATATAGAGTGAATCTTAATTAAAGTTTTTTCACCTTGATCATAGTGATAATTATTTAACTATTTTATCAATATGTCGAGTTGTTTGTATTTAATTTTGGATTCACTCATTTTTTAATTTTAATTTTCTTTATCGAATAATAACACTATTATATAAATAAATTAGTTAATTGGATTATATATAATTCCTTTTTAAGAAAAAAGAAATTATATGATGTCATTTAATTTGTAGGTCTTCATCATACAAATATAATATATAATTTATTTTATAATAAAAAAAATATCGTTTGATATTCTTCCACAACGATGAAATTAAGTAAAGAATATTAAGAGAATTTGGTTTTAATTGTAACTTATTTATAGAATTAAAGTTTTAAAGAGAAGTGTAACTCTAACGCGAGAATCAAGACTTTAAAGTTTTTAAGCTAAAAATAAAGATAAAGCTCTTGCATTAATAAAGGAACATTCAATTTCATTAATTTGCAAATTTTATTTTAGTTACTTAAAAAAATTTCAATTTGTTTCGCAACACACTATCATAATGGTTTATTCAATTTCACTATCCATTATTTAAGAAGCTTAAAAATACTATAATCTGTCTTAAAAATATTAAAAGACATAGGAACTAAATCTAATAAAATAAACAAAAAAATATCATTAAAAAAAAAAATTGGACCCTTAATTGATTCTTCAACCCAAAAGCTGAAAAAATCCAGCCAAAAACTCATCTATTCCCAATCTTTTTTTTGCCAAGTTTACACTCTAATTTTTTTTTTTTCAGCTTTTGGAAATATACTTTTGATGATTTTTTTTTCTTGTTTTAGATAAATTTTATCTACCATATATCTTTTGTGAGAGTGAGAAAGTGTTATTTTGTTTCCTCCATAAAGAATATTAGAGACCTACATTATTTAAAAATAAAATAAAATAAAAATATATTAGATAAGTATAAATTTTATTTTATAAAAAAAATAATTAAATTTGAAATTTATTTTTAATATAATATTAAAATATATTCTAATAAAATTATTAAATCTATCAAATCAATAGATATCTAATAATCTAATATATTTAATATATTGAGTAGAAACTTTATTTCAATAACTTGTCATATTAATTTTGATGTGTTTTTTTTTATGAATGAAGAATATTGAAATCATATTAACCAGCCCACTTTTCCTTGATCAAAAATATACCCTCTAACCAAATAATCCACCACGTTCCTCATTTTAAACCAAACAAAATCTTAATATCATTTCTTGAAACAGAAAATACAAGCAACATTGAGAAAAATATTCAAGTTCAATTAGATATATTCATAGCTTTGATCAAATATCTGCGGAACCAGTAATGTTTAGCAAGGCTTAATAATTTGAGAGTTACTTTCATTTCCTTAGTTTTGCAGCTAGCATTGCATTGTATTCCTCTCTCAGACTGTTATATTTCTTGCTTAGGCTATTGAAACCTCCCATTTGTTCCTCCGTCACATCTTTCTTCTTCTTTTCCAAACGACCCTTTGTCAATTCAATCTGTCTCTTCAGCTCTTCAATTTTCAAATTCTTCTCCTCATGCTCTTTCTGCAAGGCTACCAGTTCTGAATCTCTACTTCCTAATTGAATTTCCAATAACATATTCATTAGCAGACACCATGTTCTGATTTCAGCACACAGGGACATAATTAACATGTCATGCTAAAATGAAACTGTATTATTACAAGACAATCTCTATTTAATGGTATTTGGCGAATCACAAATCTAGAAATGATGCTAAATTTCGATGATAAAGCCATATTTTGAGCTTATAAACTAAAATTTGGAAAGAAATGAATACCTGTAGCTGTGCTATTCGATATACCACATTCAATTGCTTCCATGCTGAGTCTGCTGCATATTAGAACATTTATTTCAATTTATATGTGTTGTCATTATTCTATCAGGAATTAGGGTGGTTAGCACCGACCAACAATATATGTAATAAATGTAAATTAATGTTTATAACTTTAAACCCTTTAACTCTACCTCTCCTAGTCATCCATAGTCAAAGACTAATGCAGAAGAAGATGCATGATAAACTGGGAAGTTTAAAAGAAGTTATGTGTTCACTCTATACTGAGACGCGTGTACCCTTCCTTATACTTTTTTCAACTTTCTCTTCCACGAGAAAGACCAACCAAACTACCCAGAATGCTTTTTCAAGAGATCACAACGCAAGGAAGAATAAGAGAACAAATCACAGAAAAAGAACAAGGATAAAAGATGAATCTGCATCAGTGAGAAACTCTCTCTTACTTTTTATTGTTTCATTAGTTACATGCACAAAAGGGTCTACTCTAATTCCTTTCGTTTTACTTTTTTTCTTCTATCTAAAAGAAAAAGAGTAGACTTATGAGAGTTTGACAACCATTTTCCTCTCTAAGATGAAGATAGTTAACAGAATTAAAGCATGAAAATGCATGAAAATGAATGAAGAAGTGAAATGAATTTCACCAAGAAGCATAAAAAGATAAACGACCTGCACTTTTGTTGTACTTTGGCTTCCAAGGACTTCAAGTTATCTTCAGTGCACACTTCACACACACACACAGAGACACTAAATGAGCCTTTGTTTCTCTGTGGCCCCTGCAGCTGAGTAAATCTGCATGTAACCCATGGTTTTTGCACTTATATATAATAATTATTACAAAATAGAAAGCAAAGAGGGGACCTTCTCCTTTAACTCTTTGTCTTCAGTGATGACTCACCCACTTTTCACGCTCTTTCATTTATTAGTTTATACGAAAGAAACAAAGTTTGATATGATGACCATTTGATTTGGGTTGGCTAAGCTAGGTTTGCACATTCTTTATAAAGGAGTTTTGAATGATAGGTGTGGTGTGGTGGAGAGTGGCACATGACTTGCAGTGAGCAATGTCACAATTCTGGATGGCCATCATTTGGACCACCTTCCTTTGAAGGAAACTAAATCTGCTACATTAAGTGAAGTACAGCGATTTGCTGAACCATTGATGTGAAACTCTCTGTGTGCTTGTCCTCTCACTCCTAACCATGCATGAGAATCAGATTATATGTGGAGTGAATGTGTTCTTACTTACAAAAGCCATATTTTCTTGCAACCCATCTTAGTCTACTTTGACTTTGCAACAAATAGATAGCTAGAGGCTTCAGTCACATTGGAAGGTACAAAGGGGAAAGGAATCAATCTTTGTTTGGACCCATCTTAGTCTGCAACGTATCATGCAAATTCAATGCGCCATATCCTTTGTTTCAATGCTGAATTATGTTCATACTCAAAGAAAAAAACAAAAACAGTGCAATGCCTGTTACTTGTGCTTAACTCGATGAGGGTGGTTGGGTTTGATAGTGTTGGGGTTCAACTTTCAATACGAACATGAAATATAATTCTCCTTTCCAATGCATCTCAGAGTTTTTGGCTATGCTATTGGCGTTTGCATTGTCTCGTTTGACTTAACGCCGTCATTTAATTCATTTTAGCCAAATCTTTACAGCTGCTATTAATGTATATTTACTCTTATTCTGATGTGAACTTCAATGAATAATTAAATAAAATACATTTTTTCTTTTCAGAAAATTATTTAACTACTTTTATCTGTCTTTTTTTAATTAAATGATGCATTAATTACTTCTTTTTTATACTACTCTTAAATATTTAAAATAAATTATTTTTTTAATTTCTTTAATTTAAATATTAAACAATAATATATGAATAATTGTATGACACTCATCATTCTCACATACCATCGTGCGCATGACAGCTGCACCTTTAATTTAAATATTAAATTAAAAAAAAACTTATTATAAATAATATAAAATATTTAAAAATAATTTCACAAAAAATATATGAACATAATTGACACTTATTTTTTATATTAATAAATATTACAAATTATTTTAATATATTTTATTTAATATAATAATTAATTATAAATAATTATTTTAACTTTTTTGTTATTTTTAAAATTTATTTTTATTTATTATTACTAAAATATGTTTTAAAAAAATGTATAATAAATAATGTGAGTTTCATTTATTTTAAAAAAATAATATAATAAAAAAATCATGTTTTGTTTTTAAAATATGAGTTTCATTTATTTTTAGTAAATAATATAATAAAAAAATCACTATTATATATATAATAAACAAAAATTAAAATTTGGATTGGCATCACCTTGCTCCACCTTGATAATAGGACACCAAGTTCTATTGTCCATCAAACGAAACGTTTCCATGAGATATAAATAAGTGAAAGACGTCTTGTCTTGCATTCAACACAACATTCTATTTATTATTACTTAAATTAATTTTCTACGGTTAAGAATGAAGTGGACCAAATTTCGTTAAGATAAATAGATGTTAAGACGAAGATAGAAGGTTAAAGGATGAAGGTAAAAGGTGGAAAGAAAAAAAAAATGTCAAAGAAAGAAGGTCGAAAGAGGAAGAAAGAAGTAAAAAAGAGGAAGGAAGAAGAAAGAAGTAAGAAGAACTAAGAACAAAGGTGGTTGGTGGAAGGAAGAAGAAAGAAGAAAGAAGGAAAAGGAAAAAAGAAAGAAAAAAGAAGGAAGACTAAAGAAAGAAAAAGGAGAAGATAGAAACACGAAGGTGGAAGGACGAAAGTAGAAGGTTGAATGAAGAAGGTCGAAGGTTGAAGATTGAAGGTCAAAGAAAGAAGGTCGAAGAGGGAAGAAAGATGAAGGGAGAATGAAGAAGAAAGAAGGAAAAAGGTGGAAGAACGAAGATGGAAGGCCTAATGTGAAAAGACGAAGATGGAAGGTCGAAAGAAAAAAAGTTAAAAAAAAAAGGTCGAAGAAAGAAAATTGAAATCAAGAAGAAAATAAAAGTTAAAAGAAGAAAAAAAAAAGAATGATTTATATATAAATTTTTAAAATATTACAAATAAATTATGATTAAAAAATATATCATCTTATTTTTTTATACATTTATTATATTATTTAATGTGATTATTAACCTCTTTTTTCAAATATATTTTTTATGAGTCAAATATTTAAAATTATATTTTTTTTAGAATAAAATTTTAATCTTATATCATTTTTCATTTTAAAAATTCATCTTTTTTGTGACTTTGCAGTAGTATATTTGTATTCTCATTCACATATAGCAAAGGATGATCAAAGAAGTAACTATTAGTTGCTTTTGATGCGTTTTAAGGTGAAAATTTGATACAACTTGGATCATATACAAGAATCCAAACATGCACCATTCATTGGAACAACCATCTCACTTAATATTAAATATGGATCAAAACTAATTTTTTTCTAAGATGGTTTTTACTAGGAATGAATTTTTAAAGTAAAGGAAAAGGGACATCTTACCCTAAAAATATTCTCAATCCCACTTCAAATTTTTGTTGTATATACAGGAACGGAGTCAAGGAATTTTAGGTGAGAGTAGTCGGACCGAACTGGACTGGTCGGTCCGGTTCGAACCAAACCGAAATAATTAAAAAAAATTAATATATATACATTAAAATTAATTATCACGTAAAAATAAATATAATCAATAAAATTATTAATAAATTATAAATCATTTATATATATATATTTAAAATCAACATAAATAATTATATATAAGATCAAATATATACATGATATATTTAATTTTTTAATTATACTCGACAATATTTCATCTTATAAAAATCATCAATTATCACATTTGTATTAAATTTTGTAGATTAAACTTTGTAGTAATCTCCTTTTCAAAATAAACAATTATGCAATCAGTAAGAAAATCATCTTTTATCATATTCTGAAACCTTATTTTAATATTCATAGTAGAAAATGCTGAAAATGCACAATTGTTGTAGTAGATAATGAACAAAAATAATAAAGAAAGAATTTTTCTTACCTTGTTTCTTCACTATAAAAAAAATATAGTTGACGTCTTGTTTGCTTTGATTTTGAATTTCTTAACTTTTAATTTCTAATACTCTACAATTTTCTAATATATATATATATATATATATATATAATATAAAAGATTATTTTGATATCTTTTAATTTATTTTAATTGATGATATTTGTTAAAATGATATATAGTACAAATATAAAAACTTATCTTTTTAATAATTAATAAAATATTTTCTTTTATATATAAAATTATATATTTAATTATTTTAAATTTGATTTTGAATTTCTTAACTTTTATAATTTTTAATACTTTACAATTTTTTAATATATATATATATATAATATAAAAAATTATTTTGATATCTTTTTATTTTTTTTAATTGATAATATTTGTTAAAATAATATATAATATACATATAAAAACTTATCTTTTTAATAATAGATAAAATATTCTCTTTTATATATAATATTATATATTTGATTATTTTTAATTAAAAATATTTTATTTAGATTTAATTTATATATAATATTTTTATATGAGATAATATATTTCATAATTTAATTATAATTTTATATAATAATAAAAAAATCTAAAATGTTAAAGTACTAAAAATAATATATTTTATAATTTAATTATAATTTTATTTAATAATAAAAAAAATTTAAAATATTTAACCTTATGGTCTTCCTTCTGCTCATTCATATATATATATATATATATATATATATAACTCAAAATTTAAATACGCTTGTAACATGAATTTAAGTTTTTCATTTTACAAGAAAGAATTACAAAAACAAGATTATGTGTCATTTGAATATTAACTATGATCATGTTGGTCCTAGACTCGGATCATTTAATAATTTCTTGCAGGATAGATCCTGAAAACCACCCTTCAATTGTTACCTCAGCATTCTCAAATTACAACCAATGAAACCTTTGGTATTTCCTTCTTCCAAAGAAAAGCTAAGAAGATATTATTAAAAACCAAATCATGCCACAAGTTATGTCAACCTGGAAGTTACAAAATTCAAAATTTCATCCAACTAAACCAAAACCCCTTATAAAAAAAACTGTAAGCAATAGATACCTTTGGTTGGTATGAAAGAGAACTAATAAGAAGTCATGTTGCTGAAAGTGTTCTGCTGCTCTAACTTGTTCAGAGATGCCAAGATAGTTGAGAAAGAAGCACTCTCACTCTCATCTGCCAATGTAGAGAAGACAGACCAATTATCTTTCTTATTCCATTGCCAGTATCATGAATGCCAACAAAATGTACATCAAAATGGTTAAGGTTCTCATTCTGCAAGAAAATGTACATCAACAAAGAATTTGTTGTTTCTCTGCAAGAAAATCACCTCTAATATTTCCTTAATTTTAATGGTTTTGTTCTTATGACTTTGAATGGTATGGGCAGAGAAGTTCTAAGGTACTAGAGATGATTCTTGAAGTCTTAGAAGCAGCAAATTCATCAACCTTCTTTCTTGAAATTCAATAGCTTGGTGTAAATCCACCTATTCCTCCAATTTTATCATCAACAAGATCTCATGTGAATTATATAAGAACATTCTTGTTCCTGAAGAGAAAGGATTTAATAAAGCTAAAGCAGAATCAATTAACTTTTGGGGATGTATTGGGACTTCATATGAACAAGAATGTATTTGAATTTCGGGAATTAAAATTTAAAATATCAAGACAAGAGGGGAAAGAAATATCAAGATGAGAAAATTGATGATCAAATTATTGTATCTTTATATTAGAAAGCTAAAGTTTTGTATCCTATTGTAATAACTAGAATATTAAGCTTGCAAAATCTATTTAAAATAATATTACTGATAAAAAATACTTTTTATTTTAGGATACTTTATATTTACAAAATAATTATTTTTAAAGAGATTTTTTATAAGCTGTTTTGAGATAATAAAAAAAAAGTGATTTAAAAAATTCATTTATGTTAGGAACAATTGAAACTTCTAAAAGATTTCCCCTAAAAAAAATCTTCGTTTCTATGAATTTCAAAATTTGCAATTTATTATTACTTTAAATATATTTTGCTACAATTTTTTGCGTATTCTTTTTGGTGTATTTTTTTTTTTGTACTCGAATGAAATTATTTTTTTAACAAAATTATTTAAATAAAATCTAATTTAATAAATATCAATAACAATAATACTAATAAATTATATATGCAATAAATTATTAAAATAATTTAGTTTTTCGTGGTTATCTTAAATTATTATACTCACGTTAACCTAGTTTTATAATTGTAAATACAATCGGATTTTGTAAAGCTGAAAGTCACAAAACTATTCTGCACTTCCCGAATGAACGAAATTCTCAATTTTTTGCTGTCAACGTTAGTACTGAGTCTTCCTCCGCGCGCGCAATCTGAATCCACCTTCTCTCATTTCTTTTTCTTTGATTTTGGTTCTCAGAATGGTGATTGCGTGGTTTTGGAATCTGCAAAACCTGTGGCCGTTCCGAGTGGATGAGTTGAGAGATTCGAAGCAATTGGTGAGGAAACTGAGCATCCCTGAACAGACGAAGCAATTCGTATGCGCGGTGCGTGACTCCGAAACTCAATCCGTTGTTTACATTCTCTCCGTTTTGAATTTGTCGGAGCGATCAGCGTCCGATGCCGAGTGTCTCATCAGGGAGATCAAACCCGACGCCGTTTTGGTGCAGGCCGGGGTTTCCCCCTTCTCCCAGCTTCAGTCCGAAGAGTACTCTGTTCCGTTACCGACTTCGTCTTTTGGGGTAATCAAACGTTGCTTTCTTGATAAAATTGGTAGGGACATGTATGAGAATGTTGCAGGTAACGTTGTGCTGAGGGAGATTTTCGGGACCAGTTTTCATGGCCCCTTGATGGCTGCGAAGAGGGCTTCTGAGGATGTAGGATCGTCTTTACTTGTTATAGAGTCTCCTTGTTGGGGTAATAGTAATAGTAGTGATACTGATAGCAATTCTGGTGGTGTAGTTGATAGGGGAAGTCATTTTCGAAGTCTTGTTAGGAGCATGGTTCCTCAGCAACATGCTGCTTCTTGGGCTCCTTCGGCTCTGAAAGGACCTTAGGATGATGCTGGCTAAGGCTTTATCTGGCCATTTGGATCCGCTTTTGCTTAGTAGTGCTAGTGCTAGTTCTGTATTGGAGGGGAGTAATGAGGAAATTCAGCCGTCAACTAGTTATGACACCCCGGGTTTTGCCAGGTCTATTTATCCTTTGCTTGAGGATTTGTATAGTATATTTGGTGATCTTCCGTCGATTGGGAAGGCCCTGGCTCACGTGCAGAAGATGTTGTTGTATGTGAATAGAGGGGAGGTTCTTGACAAGAGAACTATTTCTGAGGTCTATACTTTCCGAATTGCTGTTGAAGGGCTTAGAATTGCTCTAAATAATAAGGGGTTGAGGCCTGTTAACAGGAAAGGTGCCACCAAGTTGGATAAGATTGAGTTCTCGGAACTTCCGGATGATGACAAGTCGCATGCACTCTTCGCGCAGGCCATTCGCAGCCAGACTGATAAGTTTAAGACCATTGTGGCAGTGGTAGATGCTAGTGCCTTGGCTGGTCTTAGGAAACACTGGGATACTCCTCTTCCTGTTGAAGTCAAAGAGCTAGTTGGAGAACTGATCACAAATTCTGAAGGTAAAGGAGTTATGTTGAATCACAGTGACAAGAAGCGGTTATTAACAGATAAGCCTATGGTGGCAGTAGGGGCTGGAGCGACAGCAGTTTTAGGAGCTTCATCGCTGACCAAAGTAGTCCCTGCATCAACATTGGTGAAGGTTGTTACTTTCAAAATTCCAACTTCGCTTAAAATTGGTCTCAGCCAGATGCAGAAAGTGCTGGCTTTTGCCTTTGGCCAATCTAAAGTTGTGGCTCCAGGTTTTGCAACTTCAGGTGTCAAAACGTCTGGTATTATGAAGGCAGCAGTATCTGCTGAAAAGATTCGAGTTGTTACTCACAGTGTTATAGCGTCTGTTGAAAAAACCAGTATTTCTGTCATGAGAACAGCTTTCTATGAAATAATGAGGAAGCGAAAGGTGCGGCCTGTTGGGTTCTTGCCTTGGGCTACATTTGCAGGCAGTATTGGAACTTGTACAGGCTTACTTTTCTGCGGTGATGGGATTGAGTGTGCTGTTGAGTCTCTCCCTGCAGCCCCATCAATTGCCAGTTTGGGCCGTGGGATTCAACATCTACAGGAGGCATCTCAAGCAGTGATGCAAACAGAAGGAAGTAGAATCCAAGCATCAATAGAATCTCTAATAAAAAGAATAAAGAAGGCAAGGGATTGATAGATAATAGATTTTTTATTTTTTTGCTGTACAGTTGTGATTTTCTTCATAAAGTGATGAAAATCGGAATGGTAAGAGTTCAAGAAATTCTTCTGTATATAACAATTTCAATTATGAGCATTTATTTTAAAGGGGTTTCTATATATGATAAATTAACTGGTGTGAAAATATTGAATCCTGAGTCTCCTGAAAGGATCACTAGTTTAAATGGCACTAGTATTATGACAGAAATGAAGACTGTTCCTATGCTTTTTACTTGAATTTGTATTGTCAGCACAGAATGGGTTTCACTCTTTGCAACACATATAGTTCATAAAGATTGTCAAACGATCCTTGGTTAGACCATGCTGCTTTCTTGTTTTTGTTTGATGTAACCAAAACGGAATATCAGAAAAAAGGGTTATTAAAATAGTGGGTGAAATGCTTGAAAATTGCAATCATCTTGGTAGATTTAAGTTGACTTCATACCCATTTAAACTGTAGAGATTGGAGTAAATTTTAGCTATTTGAAAGAAAATAAATCTCATCTTTGTCTTCTTCTATAGTGAATTTTATATATTTCTTATTTTACCTGATTAATTACTAGCTGGCGTGGTCCTGCTAGCTTCCATGACTGTTTGTTTGACAAATAGTCTTAGATTCCATTCTTTATTTGGGTTTATTTATATTGTTATATTTAGAGCAGTTCACTAGCTCTGGCTCAAGCATGCGAGACCAGAGACAAGCTCATGGCATCACATCCAGAGCTAGCAGAAGAAGTGGCTATTCAGATTATAATAATAAAAACAACTGGTGATAAAATACTATCACAATCGCTCGCAGACATCGGTGGGAAGGGCCTGGTCACAAAAGAAATAGACGAGGCACTCATAAACGGTGACATTGACGTCGCTGTTCACTCAATGAAAGATGTTCCTACTTACCGGATAGAACAGTTCGACCATGCAACCTTCGACGTGAGGATGTCAGAGATGAATTTATATCCTTGTGTGCAGTTTCACTGGCTGATCTACCCTCTGGAAGTGTTGTCCGTACTGCTTCACTCAGACGGAAGTCTCAAATACTCCACATATATCCAGAGCTAAATGTAAGCTTGTATTATTATTATCATGATTTTTCCACTATATAATCTTTCATTAATATTAAACACAGTTCTCTTCTTTGACTTTATCTTTTATTTTCTCATTATTTTCCTAAAAGCCTGGAACACAACTATGATTTCTAATGCCTTTTCCTATAGAAGAATGGGAACTGAAATCATCAATTCATTATCATTGTTATTTTCTTGTGCCTCGAGAGATGACTTTTAGATGTGGAGATAAAAGCTTTTATCCATAGATGTTTGTTGACTTAAGTAAGTACTTTATATATTTGAGGTTGATAGATTATATATATATATAGGCTACGGTAGTCTTACTGTGTTGTAAGCACTTAGTCTACTCTCACAGTTAGAGGTGCCTAGTCGGCATCTGTTGTAACTGACTAAATAACTGAAGTCAGTTATGCTGAGTTGTCAGATAGTTAGATCTATAGCATAGTCAGCAGAACAAGCTTTTGCTTCTGTATAAATACCACCACATGTCTTGTGTCACTTAATTGTTCTTGAGCTACTTCATTAGTGACAATTTAGTTTTGTAGACCACTGAATGATTCTTATTGAATTTTATTTAACCTATAATTTTAATCTTAGGTGGAGGAAAATTTTCGTGGCAATGTCCAAACAAGACTGAGAAAACTCATTGAGGGTATTGTCCAGGCTACCCAATTGGCATTATTAGCTGGTCTCAAACGATTAAACTTGACAGAGAATGTTTCTTCAATCCTATCAATTGATGATATATGCTTCCAGCTGTTGCCCAAAGTGCAATTGGATTAGCCTGTACAAGTAATGACGATTAAATGGTGAGTTTTTAACTAAGTGCATCATTTGCATGATTTTTGCACTTGGAACTGTTACAAAGACGTTTCCTTAGATGGTAATTAGTTGATATTAGATTATATTTTGTTAGCCATAGTATCATGCTTTCTGGGTACATGTATGGTTTTTGGCTGCTGTAAGTCAACTAAGAAGCTATATTAGAGATAAAAGCTTTTGCTTTCTTTGAAGAGCATAAACTTGAAGAATAATACTTGTTAACAGTGGTTGTCCAATAACTGGGATGATATGGCTTGTGGATGTAGATCTATTTGTAATTGTCTAATTGGTAATTAAGTATGTGTCAGCTGGTTGAGACTTAAAAGGTTACTGCTAGGAAATAGGGCAAAATAGCTATTCTATCTTAAATTATTTTAGTTTCTATATGTGATTGGCTGATTTCTGCAGCCTCAATAACTTGCTTCACTAAATCATGAAGAAACAAGACTAGCAGTTTCCTGTGAAAGAGCCTTCCTTGTAACATTAGAAGGGTCTTGCTGAACTCCTATTGCAGGCTATGCTAGCAGAAACGTGGATGGCAATTGCTTGTTTTAGAGGATTAGTTGCTTCCCCTGATGGAACCGTGGTATGAACTTCTTTATAACTGTATTACTATTTAGGCTTCTAGTTTAGTTTCCACAGGTTCAAAAGTTAATACTCTTTAAGCTTATATAAATCCATTTGTGCAGTGAAACTTCCAGAATTGGTCCATATGTTATTGAAGATATGATGATGATGATGGGTAAAGATGCTCTGGGGACGAGCTTCTTTCTCGAGCTGGACCTGGCTTTTTCAGTAGTTAACACTCTACATTAAAGGGCAAGAAAATACTTGATCAGGTTACGTAGGTACTCGGGAGGTGGCTGGATCAGCTTTTAGAGTTGACTACATTCCAAGTATGACCATTCTTCAACTGTGTAGTAAGAACTAAAGTATTCAGCTGACTTGGAAAAGTGAACCACACATCATGATCAAATTATTTTATCTTAAGGTGATTAGAAAGCCAAAGGTTTGTTGTGTTATGGGTTATCGTTGAATAATTGTTGTCCATAATTACTACTGAATTTGTATGTCGACAATCATAGTAGGCTATTTGCTGATTATATAATGAATATACTATTTACAAAAATGTGAAAATGCCTACGAGCATATTCATGGACATCTAATCTAATTGTTTCGTGTAATTGTTTTTTTACTATAACGGCAATCAAATTTGAACCTAAACTATAAAAAATTTTCATCATTAGGTTAACTCTAGTAGATAATAGTGTTGTAACTGAATCATTCACCATCAAAAGAACGTTTGTTAATATAACATCATCTTAATACATGAAAGGGGAGTAGGTGTATGTGAAATGTGTTACAGTCATGCGAATGCTATGTAAAAATAAGAGGCCGAAAAACCTTTATATATTGTCTTTAAAGTAAATAAAAGAGTTGTTTTCATAAGTGGGTTTTTCCAGAAAAATTATTAGGTGGGTTAAAAATCATTATTTTTATCCTTATTTCGTAACATAATTTCGTTTAAAAAAGTTATTAAAAAAATGTGAGTTGAATTTCTCATGATCTAATTTATATTAGATTTGATTTTAATTGAATTTATATTTTATTTTATTTTAATAGAAGAAAGTTTGGAATTTCCGAAATAATTCAATGTTTTGTTGGTACTGTGAAAAATATTTATATTTTATTATTAAATAAACAATTTTTGAAAAATGAAAAAAGTTTGAAACAGATTTTATCAAATGAGATTATTTCCATAATAAAATTTGACTAATTTGTTTGTTGATATGACTTGTATAGAATTGAAAAGATGATAAGAAGGAGTAGAATATATATATATAAAAAAAAGAATATAAAATTAGATTAAAAAAAAGTAAAAATAATAGAAAATTAAATAACGCCGACCTAGTAATATGATGTCCCTCCCTATATCTTATTACATTAATCTAACTTGTTTTTAATTAATTTTTGTGGATGAGTTTGACAAATTAAATTGAATATATTTTTAAAGATAATATTAGACTATACTTCGTGTCAATTTTTTATGTTTTTTTATGTTTTTTAAAATATACTCTTTTTTTTTTTAAGAATTGATTCAATTGTCTTAATAGTTATAATTTAAATTTGTTTACATAAATTAAAAACAACAATCAATATGTCACTTATTAAAATAATTTTATCAAACTAATTTCACGCTTTCAATAAACACTTAAATATTATTTTGTAAATATAAATATTGATTCAATTTATATGATGAAAAATTAAAAATATAATAATAATGATAATAATTCATTGAAGTAAAAAAAAAATCAAATTATTTAAAGACAAACTGCTGTTATTTAGATGAAACAGTATATATTATTAATGAAACTCTTGTATTTAACATATCGGATTCTGCATAACATTATATTTATATATATATATATATATATATATATTTTTTTTTTTTTCAATATGTATCATAAAATTTACTATATATATATATATATATATATATATTTTTTTTTTTTTCAATATGTATCATAAAATTTACTATATATATATATATTACTTAGTTACGTATCAGAAAATTAAGATCAAATTCAACTCCAAATAAAAAGGTTTATCAGAATTTTGGAATCGATTGTGGTAAAGATAAATATATAACAACTTGTTCCGTGAATAAAAAAAAAAAATCTATTTCATTTTTTGACATTGTTAATTTACTGTACACTAATTTTTATTTATTTATAGAAATTCAACATGATACAGATCATGTTCTTATTAGTATTCAAATGTGTTTGATATACCTAACTGTAATTAAAGATTATGTCTCAACAAACGAAATAGATTTTATATGATAAACAATTTTTTGAAAATTACGATTAATATGCTATCTTTCTATTAGTTTTTGTTTTCCCATTTTATTCTCAACAATTGATTAATTTAAATATAAACCTAACTATTCTAAAACTTTATACTCTTTTTATTTGTAATTTTAAAAAAAGAAGTATTCATATTTTCACACAAGAGAATGTGACAGCAAGGAGTTTCTTATGTGCCCAGGTCAAAGCCCTCATATTTAGAAGTCCATGATGAACAATTAGCTCGTTTTCACGTGTGGGGTCGTGCATGGTGTCAAATTCCTTAAATATTACACAAGTTTCTATTGAATATGAATAAAAAAACTGGATTTTTACCATTACTATTTGAAAATCATACTTCGAGTGCATAAAGATAAAATTACAGTGAATGATTTTATTTTGTGACTGATACACTATCAGTGATGGAATTGTTTGGGAAATATCACGTTCATTAAAAATGACACATGAAAGTATCTGAATCAGTTTTGAGAGTGAGTTAAACTTATAATTACTTTTTATATGATATGAAAGTATCTGAATCAGTTTTGAGAGTGAGTTAAACTCATAATTACTTTCTATATGATTTGAGAAGTCCTGATTGATAACAAAATATTAACAAGCCAGTATGTAGAACCTTGATTGTTAGCAGGCGGGTCACGTTACTCTTCGATGTGAGTCCAAATTATAAATGAGATATAAATCTCACCTTTTAAACCGTTTACGTATAGAACAGGCAAGAACTAGTTTAACAGCACCATTACTATTTTTTAATCCAATTATAGAGGCCTGTGATGTTCTTACTTACTACCATAGAAAAAGTGTAAACACCCACAATTAACTTTTCTTACAACCAGTAAAATCATCAGTAGTACATTATGTACGTTTGTAAGTAATGCCTTATTAGGCCAACCACTTCCTAATGGTGATGTTTTCATTGTCCTTTTCTTCACTAAATGTCTTCAAAAGAAAATCAATGGTATCTGAGGTCATCCATCTATCTCTCGCTCTCACAAACCCCTTAGATACGAAACTTGTAAGGTTTTCTAATCACATAGTCAAAGTGCAACAGAATATCAGAGCCATTGGTTGGAGGCTTCTCATGATTCAATGATATTTGCCTCATATCACAATATTATTATTATTCACAAATAGTTGTTGGTTGCTGCATCTATGTCACGGTAGAGGAATCTGTATTCTTCTTCCTAGTAGTAAAAGTCGACACTAGAATCTTAATAGCATTACTTTACAAACACAAACCAACAATTCATCAAAATCTATCCCCTAAACATCAGTATGATGATAAAATCAAGGGCGGGAAATAATCTCAACTTGGTCAGATAAAGCAGCTACTTAGAACCGATGAGGACTCAACTTACCTTTATGATGTAGAAAGAAAGAAACACGTTAGTTAAACCGCTGCGTGAAAAACAGGTTGTTTCATGTTATTTTATCAAAGAATTAACTTCAAAGTTGACGAAATTAAACAGAAGCCATCTGTGGTAGTTATAATCTGAGAATCAATATCTTCTGCCTGCTACTACATGGTACCCCACAAAATAGCTTCCCTTCTTTTCATCCCTACACCAACATATTCATATCTAAAATAGTGAATTCCCTTTTACTTGGAAGCTATGAAAAAACCATCTATCCTATAAATTTGAGCTGTTTGATCAGATGATCTAAGCCTTTATATCCATGTCCCATATGGGGAACCCTCATGTGGCACACACCTACCAAACTTGTCCTTAGAATATCTTACAAATCCTGACTTTTTGGAGTTTCTGTTATCTGGCTCCCCAAGTCACCATGTCAGTGTTCCATTTGATATGTGGCATCTTGGGGCTCTTGTCTGTGAGCTTTTGTACTGTTGTGGGTTGTGCTTCATGCTTTCCATATCAGTTTTTTCAGCAAAGCTATAGAAGGTTTGAACAGAAAACCGATAGGTTTTGGAAGTTCAGTGAAGAAGCTGATAGATGGGTTGAAGTGCAACTGCCTTGTGATCTGATATCTGGTGGTGATAGTGAGTGTGGTAAGGTGAACAGAGGGGAAGAAAACTTGGATGAAGAACATGGATTTGATGACAAAAATATGAGATTGGACAGAAAAGATGGTAAAGTAGGAATTGTGGGGCCCTTGGATGTGGTTCTGATGCCTCTTAGAAAGAGAGTTTCATTGACAAAAATGTCTGAGACATCTGTGTGGATCACTGGTGAAAGTGGGTCTATCTATGAGAGGTTTTGGAATGGATTGGAATGGGTGATGGCCCCTCATGACTTGCCAATATCAGCAGGACGTGCAGTGGCAGTTTTTATCATCAATCAGATGATTCTTGCTCTATCCGAATCAGGAAATCTTTATCAGGTTATATATATCAGTTCTCAGAATTCTATTTCATTCAGAATATCCACTCTTCTATTCGGATGCATGTTAAACAGTACATGCATATAGATTATCACCTTGCCAAGTAATTTAAATTACTCACTAATATGATTTGATTCTGCACTTAAATCAGTCATTTCTCTACTGATTATGTTTATTCTAGCAGATGCATCTACAACTTGGTGAAACTTCACAACCAATTTGGGTTGAATTCTCACCTACACTCACAGATAATGATCAGGAGAAAAATACTTTGATACTAGTGAAGTCTGGTGTGGTGTCAGATGATGGGCAGTGAGTACACATAGAAATTTTAGTTTCTGAGATTAAACATATATTACACAAGGATATATTTGAACGATTACTGAAAGTCTGAAACCTATCAAGCTCTTAATGTCTCGTTTGTGTTGTTGCATTGTCCACAGAAGAGGTTATTTCTGTACAAAGAATGGAACACTAGTAGAACTTGATGTGGTTGAGTCTTCAAGGTAAAACTCAAGTTTTGGAGCACATAACTGTACTTAAGTTCAATCCTAAGCAAATATTACTAATTTCAGTCCTATTTGCCAATATATATAGAACAGATGGACAAATCATGGCCAACCAGCTGGAGCAAATGTTGCAGCAATAGCTGCTGTTGCTTCTACACGTGAAGTAGTATACACCATAAGGTGGGTGATGTATTTGTTGCTTGAAACACGTTGACTCGCAAATAGAACAGTAAAGAAACGACAGAAAACAAAGTTGAAATGTATTGTTCTTTTCTTTATTTCATGGACCACCGTGTCGTCTTTAACAAATCAAACATCATTTTTCACCTTTTTGGAGTCTAACAAGTTTAACTGATCATGTGGTGATGTAGTTCTGCGGGAGATCTTTATGAATATAATCGAAAATCAAAACCATCATGGAAGAAGCACATATGGAAAGAAAAAACTGCAAAAGTTCCACTTTTGATTCCATCTAAAGGGTGCATTTTACATGGATTAAGTGGTGATCATTCTGAATCTCTGTTTCTTTTAACCAAGGTACTGTTAATTAAAGTATTTTATGAACATATCTTCCATTATCATAATGAGTGCAATAGTATTCAGGGAGATATTGGTGAATGATTACTCTCAAGTTGATGTCCAATTAAATGTTTTCGAAAGGAGAAAGTGATTGAGAGATAAACTAGATTTTTATCAAAATTACCTATATAAAGTAAAACCAAGGCTCCAATAAACTTGATAAATCACTTAAGCATCTTGTTAAAACGTAGAATTTCATCTTAATAACACCATTTAAAATGATAATTATACAGGAAGGCACTTTGGTGGAGAGAAGATTACATCAAAGGAAGTGGAAATGGGTAGTCCATGGAAGTCCTGAACAACAAACTTTGACGTCTATTACACCAGCTTTGCAAGATGAATCAAGTGAAACATTCATTTCTTTATTCTTTACTACTTCAGCTGGATCTGTTTTTGAATATCAAATGCCAAAACAACTAGGTCAGTCATACCATTGTGCTAATCTATTTAAATTTATCCATGATTATATTAATATTAATATCAGTACCTTGTTTCACTAAATATGAACTTTACTATTTGGGATTTTCAGTCTCATTCTTTATCTATCAATACATAAAAAGAGTTTGAGACATAATGTTTCTGATTTTCTCCAGTCATAATTAAGTAAACGATTGAAATAGCAATCACCATCACCAAAGCCTATCTTCCATCTGAAATTTGATTCCTATCCTTAGGAAGTAAATAAGAGACAATTATCATTCCCTGCTATCTTTACTTGCGTCTCTACATAGTTTACCCACATGGTCGATAATTAAGAACCAAGAGTAATCCATTTATAGTTAACTGTTATGTAATCAAATCCATATAATAATTTATAATCTGTCAAGAACTTGAAAGATTATTGCAACTTATACACAAGCAACACAAAAGACAAACAAGATTATATGTGGATTAGATTCATTATTTCAACATCGGTAAACACTTCTTGATATTTCCTACTGATAAGAATAACTAGTATTTGCAATATATATTATCTCATTTAAAGCCACATATGCAGAATAAAATTATAGAAGAGGAATAAGATATAGAATACAATCACTGAAAGATTCAAACTATTCCTGTTCCAACAATAGTTTTCAATCTGAATAGTACATTCTAGACATTGAATTCTCACATGAAAACAGGCAGTGTTCATAATAACCAGTTTCTAGAAGCATGGGGAAGTCATGAGCATCCTTTACATTCTAAAGCTGCAAGAGGTATAGCTGGCTTACCATTGCAAGTTGGGAGGATTCTGTATGCACTAGATGATGGTAGACTTGCAGAATTGCATCTAGCAGGACTAGGTGGTGAAAGTTCAGGACCATCTGTACCACAAAACTTTCGAAGGAAAGCATCAACCAAATATGTTTGGACTATATTAGATGTGCCAGAGACCGAAGGATGGAATGCAGAATATTGCACAGAAGAACGTGGCCCCCGGAATTGCATGACAGGCACAAAAGATGAGTCAAATGATCCAGGAACAAGTTCAGTAACAGGTAGGAGAAAGCAAAGCCAAGCACAGAGTTATTACTTGTCTCTAGGCACAGGTGGTGAACTGAATAAATCTTCAGAAGAATACAATCTGCCAGATGACTGGATTAGTAGTAACTTCCGTTTAAGATTGTTGTATGAAGGCAAGTCATTCTTCTTAATAACCAATGATGGTTTGGTTTTCGAATACATTTGCATTGAGAATGTATGGGTGTGGTTGAGGCATGATAGCTCCTCAGCTATGAACGGTATAGTGGGGAACTATAATGGAAGTTTGTTTATGGTTGATATATTTGGGAGTTTGTTCCTTAGAGAATGGAGTGATAACGATATAGCATGGAAGAATTGCACTGCTATGAGGAAAGGGAGAAATATTATTGGAGGTCAACCATGGGATACATTACCAGGTAAAGCAAGGAGGGCTACCACTGAAGATTCAATCTTCTTTGTGAGCAAAAATGGAAGATTACTGCAGTTTATGGTAGGTAAACAATAACACAATTTCTCAAACTAAAATATGAGGTACAAGATGATAATATAAGTGCAACCTATCTACTTTTTAGTTGCTTATAAGTTAGAATACTTAAAGAGACAAGCCTTGAATCAGACATGCTAAAAGTGTGAAGGAATAACACTTCAAAAAGCTTAAGGTGTTAGGTAAAGACACATCAACGATTATATGCCTCTTTAACAAAAATATGATAGTACTTCCGTATTTTCTGCAGTTTGTGTCTTAAACATTGGTAATTCTGCCCTTTGAACCGTTAAGAACTTGTCTTTCCACAAGTTTGTGACCTCACAATACAAAGTAACTGGCATAAATGAATTAGTAAAAAGTAGTCAAATTAAAGTCTTATTTATCACACACAAGGATAAAAATATTAAAATTTTCAGGCAATAAACTCTTTAGAAATCAAATAGTGCTACACTAGCTAGATATGAAGTAAATACTTACATGTTTACCCAGGTGTACATGAGGAAGTTTAAATGGAAAGATTGCAAAAATCCTCAAAATGTTAAAGTTGCAAGTATAGTTGACCAGGAATTGTTCAGGGAAAATATAGTCTTTGTGACTGGAAGAAATGGTCGCCTATATCAGTATAACAAAGTGACTGGTTTGTGGCATGAGCATTACCAGTCTCAACATTTGATTCTATCCCAGTTTCCTGGAACAGTCATAAGACCATCAACAAAATCACTCTCAGGTTCTCTCTTCATGCTTTCAAGAGAAGGTGGTCTTGTTGAGTACCAGTGGAGTACTTGGCATGGATGGAACTGGGTAGAACATGGGACACCTTATAAAGGTGTTACACTGGTTGGTTCACCTGGTCCTAGCTTTGAAGGAAATCAACTACTTTTGATTGGTTCAGATGGAAAAGTATACCTGAGATACATGGACAACAATGCATGGAAGTGGAAGGATTGTGGTTTCCCCTATATGGGAAATAAAATTGTTGAAGCACATAGTGGAGGATTCAATGAGGAGAAACCAGTTCGGATTGATGGAAATTGTGCATCTGGCTTGAGCAAGAACACTGATAACCTTGCTGACCTTAACTCGTGTGAACCAAAGGTAAAAATTAGTCTATTGTTACTGGTTGCTGAAAAAGGACATAATTGTATTTTGAAATTTAAAAAAAACAAAAAAATAAAAGATAATTGACTTTGAATCTTATACAACACAGGTGGCGTCCACAAGACCAATTCCATTTTCTGAAGGTTCTGTCATATTTGAGCTCAGAGATGGCAGGGTAAGAACCTTATCACACTGAGATCCCAATTATATGATGGAAAACTCTTATTATAAGTTTATAACCACACATATAATCCATTCTTTAAAAATTAATAATTATTAAGAAGAAAAACTTGGAGGATGGATTCCATAAAGATTCCATCTCTATGCATTTTAAGTTCACATTTGTCAAAGTTCTTTGACAATTGTCTGTTGGAGCATTCAAGGCAGCAGCAATAACAGATAATACTATAACTGGACTGCTTGAATTCCACCCCTTTTGGCATTGGCAATGCCCTTTTCAAACCTGCTAATTCAAACTCTGTCACAAGCAAAGATACTGAAAAGGTGTTGTGCTGAAATTTATATACTAAACAGTTATATAGCTAACATCATGACTTGTGGCAGTTGGCAGAATTACAACTTGTAGATGAGAAAGAATGGACTTGGTCAAGGATCATTGGCACTCCAAACAGTTTATGTTTGGAAAATTATTGGATTGCACTAGCATCATCATAATATTCTCTGTAATCTCTCACCACATGACACGGATCTGATCAGGAGCACTTGATCTACTGACACACATTCTTGTTAACAACTTAACTCCTCCAGAGGCTGAAATAGGTACTAATTTTCAGTTAAAAAGCCCGGGGAGATGAGACATTTGAACAAACATGTAAAATATTATAAACATCAAATAGATAATGTATAAAATGCATGTTTATATTTGTTTTAGAGAAATAATTTTGTTTTTAAACTCTATAACTATTCTAATAAATGAGAATTGTAAATTGAAGTAATGTTTTAGATCAAAAGTTATTTAGTTAGTTTCATATTATTGCTTAAAAAAAGTAATGTCTATAATATATAAATTGGACAGGTTGCATGAGTTATGTAAACTCTCACAGTTCAATTCTTATATAATAGATAAATAAAATAAAACTCTTTAGAAAAATTTCGGTATCATGATAAATAAATAGAAAAAATAAATGGATAGGTGAGACCATTGAAGTACATCAAATATGTTCATAAATAGAATCATCGGCCACCACCATTAAAGGGGATTTTTTTTGTGAAGAGAAGAGAAACCCTAGTGAGAGTGATTTGAATTGGATTGATTCACTTACTAAATGGACCGGGTTTTATTGCTTGCTTCATACTTACATTGCAGGCTAATATGTATTAATCCATCATTCAACAGTAAAATATATAAAAATACGAGAAAATGTAAAATATATATAATATTTTATTTCAAGAAATTATAAATATTTAAAAATTAATATATTTATCTATATTCTTTGTTTATTAAGAAATATATTTATCTATACTAGTAATTTTTTAAATAGTCAATGATTTTATCCACAGGCTAAGAAATAGGGGTATGTTTATAAATATTTATAAGAAAAAAAATATGAGTAGAACATAAGTTGGAATTAGTTTGTATTTAAATTTATTTGTTAAAACTATTTAATATATATTTTTAAATATTTTTACGTTATGTATTAACTAACTTTAATTTACAAAAAAAAATTATTTATTATTTATTTTTTAGAAATATTTATAGAAAAAATTGTCCAAATATATTCACAATTTAAAATGAATAAAAATCACTTAAATGTTTAAAAATAAATTCTATTTTTCTTTATAATTTTTTTGTTTTTTTTTTGTTTTTTCTTTTCTTATCAAATGAAATTGTAATAAGAAGCGT
Source organism: Macrotyloma uniflorum (assembly GCA_016859785.1). Classification (NCBI taxonomy): domain Eukaryota; kingdom Viridiplantae; phylum Streptophyta; class Magnoliopsida; order Fabales; family Fabaceae; genus Macrotyloma; species Macrotyloma uniflorum. The sequence goes on from BDMB01000031.1 coordinate 2,093,919, forward strand.
TTTTCCCTTGTATTCATCTCCTAAATACATAACAAAATAAACGGACCTTCTTAAACCCTTGTTAATTATTCGAGCAATACAGAAATTAAACGACGACGCTTTGGTCCCTGGTTCTGTAAACCTAATCCAAAGCTCAGTAGTCCCTCCCTCACTCACTCTTCCACACACTCCGATCGCCACCGTCAACACTCCGGCGAATCCCATCTCACGCAATACACGAATGAATGATATCACCTTCACTCTATAATTCAACTTCACAATCACTGTCTTCATCACCATGCTTTCTCGTTTAATCCCCAAACCCTCTCATTTCCGTCGCTTCCTCTCTCTTCCGTTGAAACCGCCCTACTCACCTGCGAAACCCTACTTCACCACTGTCCTTGTTTCCAAACACTTCTCCACCAACAGCGGCGACAACGGCGATGGCAAGGATCCCTTCTCGCCCCGCGTGTGGAGCGATTTCCGGGAGACCGACGAGAAGTTCGGCGCTTTATTCGAGGAGGAGGAGGAGGAGGAGAGTGGAAGCCGTGCTGGAATAAATGAATTGGGTGGGAAAAGGGAGGAGCGGGGTTGGCTGCAAGAGGAAGAACAGGGATGGTTGCAAGAGAAGGGTCTCGATGAGCAAGACGAGGATACTATATTTAAAGGAATCGAAGAGGAAAGTGTAGACGCGGGTGGTGGTGCTTCTTTTGCAGAGGGGAATTTTGGAGTTGGAGCAGGAGAGGATTTCAAACCTTGGAACTTGAAGGGAGAGGACAAAGAGGATGTGTTTGATTTCCAGGAGGAGGATGTGGAGCCTGAAAGGGAGACAGCTTTGGACGTTAAGCCTAAAGTGGATGTTGAAGAGCTTCAGAAGGAAGAGCAAGCTCTCACTGCTGTTGTCAAAGGTTAGGCTTAAACACCACATTTTTATGTATGTAATTTGTCAATACCGATATCGATATAGTTCTTGTAAGGTTTGAACTAGTATCATAGATTCATACTGTATAATCGGTTTCAATGATTTATTCTTTGCAGTTTAATAGGCATGCACTTTTTACCCTAGAATGACTTATAAGATAGTTGTTTATTATTAAAGTTTAGAGTTTAAGATAGGTATAATACATGATACTGTTTTTGTGATTGAATGAATTATACTTTGTACCGATGGCTGTTTTTGTTTATTTAGTGTTCAGTCCTCTATTTAGGTAGGTGATGTTATTTTCCTATTGTCATTGCAGGCCCAAAACGTGCATTTGGTGATTTGATTGCTGCTTCTGGAATCACGGATGAAATGCTTGACAGTTTGATTGCGTTGAAAGACTTTGACGGAGTTGATGGGTTGCCCCCTCTTAGTGTAATTGAAGACATGCGTTATGAGAAGACTACTAGGAAATCCACTAGAGCTGAAATGGAGCGTCTGAAGCAAGAGGAAGCTGCAAAGGCTAGAGTGAAACGAGTTGATAACAAAGGTCGTGCTTATGGAACAGGAAGAAGAAAATGCAGTGTTGCCCGTGTCTGGGTTCAGCCTGGTAATGGTAAATTTATAGTCAATGATAAAGAGTTTGATGTCTATTTTCCTATGCTTGATCATCGCGCTACTCTCCTTCGACCCTTCTCTGAGACAAAGACTTTGGGGCTCTGGGATGTCAATTGTACAGTGAAAGGAGGTGGTGTTTCAGGTGAGGTTTATGACTTTTAATTAGTTTCTATCTATATTTGAATGCCCGTGATTGGCATCAGCTTCTTTCATTGTATGATGATCTTATGTGCATCATAGGTTTCTATATTTGAATGCCCGTGATTGGCATCAGCTTCTTTCATTGTATGATGATCTTAGTTCTTTTAACTGAAGTATGTCTAGTTTTAGTTAGCAAATGGTTGTTATAGTTTGTGGTATATCTGGTGTCACGTCTGCCTCTAAACTTTGATGTAACTGACTTCACCCACTAAGATAACTTAATTGTTGTTGAATTGTAATCTTGCCCGAACTATTCTGGCAGTATGGAAAGTGCCCTTTGCAATATAAATCATGAGCTTTGTTTAATTTAGATTTGACCAGGCAAGAGAAATATCTGTGTTAGATTCAAGCTAATAAAAAGAAAATAATAATTGTTGAAGATATGATTTGATTAGGTTGAATGTAAATAGGGATATAAGATATAATTAATAGATATGTAGAGATTTTTTTGATTTATTTTTTTACTTTCATACATGATTATAAATAGAACAGTATGTGTATGTTCATAACACACAATTCCTGTAATTCTAAAATAATAAACTGTTATATTTTCATTCCCTTGTGTCTTTATATTTCTGTTTTTATTTAGGGAAAAATGCATTCTGCTATAAGTTTGGCTCTTGAGCTAATCACAGCATGAACATTTAAGTTTGACAGATAAATGCTTGATCCTTGATATATCACCCGATAGACACCTCTATTCATCTTCCCCTGACAACTCATACACTGAGAAAACTGTGTACAATGGAAGTTTGATAGAACCACGTACTGGATAACTTGTCAAAGTTCATTTGTTTAGCTATCATTCAAATCGGTATCAATGAAATGTGTTTCGTGATAACAGGGCAAGTTGGAGCTATACGACTGGGGATCAGCAAGGCTTTGCAAAACTGGGAACCCGATTTGCGGCCTGCACTGAGAAATGGTATAGCCTTTTTCCTTTTTTTTCTCCTTTGCTTTACTATGTTACAGTTTTGTCTTCCTACCATATTACAAAACTATTGATTAATCATTTCCCATATCGAACTTCCCGAGTGGGGATTCATGTTAATTAGTCTTTTACTTTTGGCTGGGTTTTATATGTTATGCTGCACTACGTTGATTAACTAAGCTAGGTTTTTCTTGAATCTTGATCAGCTGGTTTCCTGACAAGGGACTCACGAGTGGTAGAAAGGAAAAAGCCAGGAAAGGCAAAAGCAAGAAAAAGTTTCCAATGGGTCAAGCGTTGATACTACGAGTACCTTTGTCTGGATGGCCATTTTTTGTATGCAAGATTAGCATTCCTCAATAACATCTTGAAATTCGTTTGTCTTGTACTGCATCACCCGTGATGTGATCAACTTTTGAATTTCAATTACTCAACTGTAGAAAATTTTGTTCACGGATATGTTAGGATTAGAGAGCTTCTGATTGCTATTCTTTTCCTTTATACTTCCTTTTGCCCAATGAATGTTGTGTTAGAGAGATCTGTGTGAACTATGTTATATCCATTCAGCATGATTTTGTGTTTTTAGTATTCCTTCATGGTCTTATTCAAAATGGGGATGATAAGACTCTCAATATAAGTCAGTTTCAAAGACTTCTTTACACCCATGGACGGCAAATCCAGGTAATGTACGTGACCCATACAATTATATTCAATTGCTCACTTTCTCTTGTGTTTGCCCATAAATGATATAAAATAATCCTCCTTAAAAATCAATACTACTCCAGTAGCCTTTTCCCCCCAAAATTTGCTTAAACAATAACTTTTAATCTTTGTAAACCTATGAAATTCTCCATCATCGTATGAAAAAAACCAACTATAGCAAAAGAAATACAAATGTTTGATTAGCCTCTTCAATTTAATCATCAGCACTTGTTTAGGGTATGCCTTAAAATGTTAATTAATCCTCATTTGTCTTAACTTGTAAAATCTAAGCAATTGTGAGTGTGATGACCTAAAACAACTTGAAATTAACGAAGAATAATAATTGACTTACCAATCCTAACAAATAATGGTAAGTATAATTTTTTTATTTAATATGCTTTGATTTTATTATTTTTGGCTGTTTACAGGTTTTTCCTTTGAACCGTTGCATTCCTTGTTTAGGTTTTAGAAGTGAAAGGTAACCTTGTTTGTGTTTGGATTTCTTAATCAGTTGAAGTTTCCTGATGCTACGATAAGTTTAACTCCATTAATCTCGTCAACATTTAAACTCAACAAGCTTAATATCATTCTAAATAATAATAATAATAATAATATAGTATTATAATATTATTAAAAATATTGTCAATATATTTCACTCTCAACTTTCAATATATCATCCCTCTTATATGTACTTGAAAATTCAATATATCAACTGTGAAACAACTCGCATATCGTGTTTCTAATTTTACATATGATGCTTGGGAACGTATAAATAAACACACATAAATACAATAAATGTGGTAATATTCAATAACAGTTTTAGACATGCCTTAAAAATGTGTTTGGTTATTTTTTTTTCCAGTAAATTTTTAAATTATAATATAATTTAAATAAAATAAAAACCACAATGAAATTAAAAAATAATTTCTCTCATTTTTATAAGAAGGTAACTTTTCAACTCTTTAACATAAAAATAAAAACTTACATATAAAGAAGAAAATATAACTTCCATTGAATAAAAGATACTAAAAAATAAGTGTCTGTCTAATAACTATTGAACAGTCACTTATATTTTCATGAATGAAAAAAAATAAAATTAATTTTATATTTTATTCTTGAAATAAATTATTTTTATTTCACTGGATCACTAACATGATTTTATATGTATATATATTTTAATGAAAACATAATTTATTTTATTGGATTAAATATATTTTCAGTTGTTATTAATGTTGAAAAATTTATTTACTTTAGCCTGTTGGAACATAACAAAATTGTCTTCTTTGATTTTTTTTTTTTTTTATGGAAATATGTTAAGTGTGATTATTTTCTTCTGTATTTTTTTTAATTCTTTAATTTATAAAAAAGAGAATGATATACAAATTAGTTGATAAATAAAAACATAAAAAAATGAATTGACTGTTATACACATAATCAATTTTGTGAGTTACAAAACAATTCCCGTTTAGGTTGAATAGACTTACAGTCACTGTTGCATAAACCCTGATTCTTGGTGAGTGTGAGTAGTTGCCGCCGCTGCGTGTGCTCATCGTGTGCGAAGCGAAGCATGGACGACGTTTGCGAAGGGAAAGACTTCACGTTCCCGAAGCAGGAGGAGAAGATTCTAGAACTGTGGTCGCAAATCGATGCATTCCACACTCAGTTAGAGCTCACCAAGGACAAGCCGGAGTACATCTTCTACGATGGGCCTCCCTTCGCCACCGGCCTCCCTCACTACGGCCACATCCTCGCCGGCACCATCAAGGACATCGTCACGCGCTACCAGTCCATGACCGGCCACCATGTCACGCGCCGCTTCGGCTGGGACTGCCACGGCCTCCCCGTCGAGAGCGAGATCGACAAGAAGCTCGGTATCAAGAAGCGCGAGGACGTCCTCAAGCTCGGAATCGACAAGTACAATGAGGAGTGCCGCAGCATCGTCACGCGCTACGTCTCCGAGTGGGAGACCGTCATCACGCGCACCGGCCGCTGGATCGACTTCAGAAATGATTACAAGACAATGGACCTGAAGTTCATGGAGTCAGTGTGGTGGGTTTTCGCTCAGTTGTACGCCAAAAACCTTGTCTATAAAGGTTTCAAGGTATTCTTACAGTTAGTTTCTGTTTCAATTTGTTCTGTATCGACTGTGTTTCAACACATTAGCTGCATTCTGTTGTTGTTCTAGGTCATGCCGTACAGCACCGGCTGCAAAACTCCGCTCTCTAATTTCGAGGCTGGGCAGAATTATAAGGTTAGTGGTGATTACATGCAATCAATGTACCTTACTTGTTTTTTTGCTGTTTGTAATTTCTGTTTTGATAAGATGGTAAAATGCATTATTGAGTGTCTCCTATAAGGTAAAATCAATTTATGAAACTTAGCTTTTAGAGAAACTAGATCAAGCTTAATGTTTCGATAAGAAGGTAAAATGCATTAATGAAGTGGATAAGTTGATTTTAGCTTATGAGAGAAGCTTAATTTGTTTTACTTTTTTTTTTCTTCTACAAGGGCTTATGGAAAAGTTTATTTAAACAGGACTCTGTTCTATGTTGTTGCAATTGTATCTGCATGTGAAATTCTATGTTATTGGCACAGGATGTATCTGATCCTGAAGTATTCATGACGTTTCCAATCTTGGGCGACCCGCATGGTGCATCTTTTGTTGCATGGACAACAACTCCATGGACTCTTCCTAGCAATCTTGCTCTGTGTATCAATGCTAATTTTACCTATGTTAAGGTTGGTTAACTTTGTTGTGATAATAGCATATGTGGAACTTAACAGGATGCTAACTTTACCTTTTAAGCTTGTTTTATTTGACTTTTAGTTAATTTGGAGCATGATTTTATACATATACATATATAGATATGAAGTAGAATTAAGTTGCTAGGTTTTCCAGTTATGCTGGAACTGGAGTAAAGATAATGGAGTTGTGATTTTGACCTACGACTATTTTCAATTCGTCTTTTTGGAGCAGTAGGAAGATTTTGATTGCAACTTTTCAATATTCCTTTAATAATTAGCTGTTCAATCCTTGTAATAATAAAACTTATGTTCATGTAATAGAAGTATTTGAATAGTGAAGAACTTCTGTGTAAAATAATGTTAAGGAAAAAGATGTTAGGAAGAAGAGTGCTTATGCTTTTACACTTGGTAGTGCTATTTGTTTATTTATATTATTGGGGATTGAAAATGAAAACTCATTTGGATTGAGCAATTGAAAATGACATCCTTTGTTAATTTGTTTGGTGCAAAAACACACATTGTTTTTGACTATTGTTTCCTTAATTTCTTTTTTCTTGATCTAATTTTAAGAGTTGATGAAATCAGGTTCGCAATAAGTACACTGGTAAAGTTTATGTTGTTGCTGAATCTCGTCTGTCTGCAATCCATAACCCTAAGGAGAAACCCAAAGAAGCTGTTGTTAATAGTTCAAATGATGTTTCTAAGAATAAAAATGCAAAGACCAAGGGAGCTTCAGGTGGAAAAACGGAAAATGTTTTAGATTCTTTTGAATTGCTGGAGAAATTTTCAGGGGCATCATTAGTGGGGACAAAGTGAGCAGTTCTTCTGCATTAACCTTTAATATTAGTTTACTTCAGTATATAACTTTATATTTTATATTTCGAGACTTTCTAATAACATTTTGCATACTCATTGAATATTGAAACTCATAAGATAACATGTTCTGCAGGTATGAACCATTATTTGATTACTTCAAGGAGTTATCTGATACAGCTTTTAGAGTTGTTGCCGACAATTATGTTACTGATGATAGTGGTACTGGTGTTGTCCATTGTGCCCCTGCTTTTGGTGAAGATGATTTCCGTGTTTGCATTGATAATAAAATCCTTAGCAAGGTTTGTACTTTTAAGAGCATAAAATTATATAAGGATTTTTTTAATTTTTCCGTCCTGAAATGCTAGAGGCACGATTCTTTGCTGTGTAAATGGAATAAATATTTTTAACCATCAATTTGCATGCCTTAATATGTTTATCTTTCCTCTCTCTCTAGGGAATATTTTCATGTTGATACATTTTTTATTTATCTCCATTTTTTCCATTGTAATGCTGCATCTTTTATGATGACTTTCTTCTTTGCTACTTAATTGTACTGGCAAACTTGGTGATAGTACACAAAAACTTCTTAGATTTTTCCTTCTGTTTTTTTATCTATTGTTGAATCCTTATCTTCCCAACATGTTACGGAAATACTATGTTGGCCTGTAGGATAATCTAACTGTAGCTGTTGATGATGATGGCTGCTTTACTGAAAAAATTACCGACTTTAGTGGGTGCTACATCAAACAAGCTGACAAAGATATCATTGAAGCTGTGAAGGTATTCTCCACGTATCTATAATTGTGACAAGCCATTAGCCTATTATTAATTTGGAATTATTTATGGTGCTTTGAATGATTAACTAAGTTTTTAATGTGACTGTGGAAGTCACTCTTTCATTTTTCCTAATACTTCTGTCTCTAAAATTAGGAATGCACTCTAGTTGGGACAGAAATGCCCCCTTTTTTTAAACTTCAACCAGAAACTTGCTTGGAGGAGTGCAAAAAGATTAAACAAGAGAAAAAGGCTTGGTGTTTTTGGCTGGGAGTATATATGTGCTCAAAAGATAAACATGACACTGAATACAGGATAAGGGAAAAGTTAAACGCACACCCCCAAAATTTAACAACACCTAAATGACACCCAGATTTAAAGTATTTTAAAATAAAAAATACACAGAAAAAAAGCTAAAACAAATGCCACCTGGATTTTCAGTTCAAATTGGTAAGTGTCTCTTGGGTGTTTCTGAAAAAAGGGGTGTATGTTTATCAGTGCTCTACAGGATAATGTATATGCAAAAATTTTCTTCAACTCCTCCTTCTGCTTGTCTTCTGAAGGAACCCTTTTACCAGATTGTCTTAGTTACTATCTAAGTAGAGCTTAAGATGGGAACATTTGATAGAAGTTAATTTTACTATGTCTTGGAGTGAAGAATGTTCATCTTACAATATTATTTTAATTGGATTTGCTTAATTTTTTTCTTTTCCTTTTCATCTTTCCTTAGGCAAAGGGTAGACTGCTTAAATCTGGAGCTTTTACACATTCTTATCCATACTGCTGGAGATCTCATACCCCTCTCATTTACAGAGCTGTTCCAAGCTGGTAAACTTGTTTGATCAAGATTTTAACTTTTGACTGTTTTGTGTAGCTGTAGGAGTTAATTTTACTTGCTTGATTTACTTTCACCTGTTCTCAGTAAAAAACAGCATATTAACTATGGTTTACTTCTAATTTTCTGATTCCACCAGCATTCATCATTTCATCTGAACACAATTTGTGAGTGCTCAGGTGTGGACTTTCTTTGGTTTTGAGTAGAGTGTGATATTGAATATAGATAATTCCTATCAGCCAATTGCAAGGTATGAGACTTGAGTCTCACATTGGTAGTATGAGATTCTAGTATGGGGGTTTGGGCTCTCCAACTATAACAACTGGCTTTTGTGGTTTGGTTCTCCCAAGGTTCTTATAAATACATATTACGTAGGAGATTGATAGATGATGCTTTCAATAGACAGAGAATGCAGCATAAGACTTTCCTTACTGTCTTCATAACTTCATTAGCAGTTCAGTGATATAGTTTCTGAATTTCTGAGAGACTACCAGATTGTAGAGATTAGCTTTTGAAAATAAAAGCTTGCACAAATATACCATCTTCTTTAGTATTGCTTTTTGTGGAATGAATACAGATTTTAGAGAGAGAGAAATGAGCAATTTCTGATCTGTAGCTTTCTAGTTTTTGTTTTCAGAACAAAAGTTGAGGTTGTTCTATTCTACATATCCACGTTTGCATTGTTTAAGTAGTGAAAATCTTTTTTGGATAAATAATAGTCATTTTTTCAACAATGATAGTATGCGTTTCTACAATCAAGTGCCTGAATTTTCTTTTGATGCATTGTTAAAATGTTATGCTACTCTACTGTAGGTTTGTTAGAGTGGAGTTGTTGAAAGAGCAATTGTTGGAAAACAATAAGCAGACCTACTGGGTCCCTGATTTTGTCAAGGTACATAGTGTCTTCCATTATTAAAATTGTTTGTTTATTATTTATTCTTGTTTCTTAGCTTCCCTTTTGCTTTCAGAATTGGCCAATGTGAGCTTAAAGGAATAAGTTATTTCTACAAGTACCTTTGTGATTTATTTTCTACGAAGAATATGTGAATATATTATTAATTGAGAGTCGTTGTGTTAACAGTTGAGAATGGGTAAATATGTGCTGTGATTAACATGTTAAGTGTGAGTATTTGTTACATAGTAAAAGTAAGACTACAATATGAAGGACACATTATCCTAATGAAAGAATCTGTGAGAAAGTAGTGATCATATGATGAGCAAAAATGTAGAAAAGAAGCTAAGATATCTCAATTCTGGAAACTCCCTTGAAATATGCAGACGCATGACTAAGGAAGGCCATGAACACACACCTATTCCATATCATATCTTAGGGTAAAAATTGCATTGGAAATGGACTTTAAATTGTATGCAGTCTATATTTTTGTAAATCTTTCTCTTATCCATATGTCATAAACACAACCATATGTTTATGCCCCATAACATATCTTTAGGACAAATGACATTGGAAACGAAGTTTAAGTTGAATGCATTCTATGTTCATGTAAATATTTCTATTGTTCATATGTTTTTCAGGACAAGCGATTTCACAATTGGCTGGAAAATGCAAGAGATTGGGCAATTAGTCGTAGTAGATTTTGGGGAACCCCTCTCCCTCTATGGATTAGTGAGGATGAGAAGGAAATAATTGTGATAGATTCTGTTGCAAAACTTGAAAAGCTTTCTGGTGTAAAGGTTAGAATTTTTTATTCTCGTTTCTGAAAATACATAGATTTGTATTTGTCATGCAATTTGATTTTGAATTTACGTATATAACTCGCATAATGTTCTTTATGCTCATTTTGTTATAGTTTGGTTATATGTAAGCAAAATAAATGGCATATAAATTGATTTACCAAATTAATAGAAAATATAAATGATTCAAACATAATCATTATGTCGCAATCATAAAATTGCTATCCCGGTAAGTTTCCTTGACAAAAATGCCATAAAAATATAACATTTTCTTGATTTTTTAATAACTGCCAGGGAGTGTATGCTTCATAATTCTGCTGTTTCAGGCCTATAGTAATTTTTATTGTGGTACCTCAGGAAGTTAATAGAAATAACTGTAATGTGACAAGATATAAATCTTACATCATGTATTGGCCTATGGGAGCTTATTTATATGGTTGTTGTAGCTCGAAAGTTTCACTTAAAAGCATGATTTGTTACATTAATTCTTTATCATTCCCTACAAAAGTGAACATAGTATACTTACTAATACTATTCTCTATCTCACAGACTTAGTGTACTACTTTACCAAAGTGGCTCTTCACATTCAATTATGGTTTCAATTATTATGGGTTCTGTTTCCGAAATAAATGTTCTATTTGTTTTCTTAGTCCTTATGGATACTTTTGCTAAATTTTAAGTATCACTGATCCCATTGTATTTTTCTCTACAGGTGTTTGATCTTCATCGTCACAACATAGATCATATTACGATTAAGTCTGACAGTGGTCGTGTACTTCGACGCGTTGATGATGTAAAAATGCTTATTTTAGTTTTTAAGCAATTTTGTTATTCAATTGTATCATGGTCTCTGAATAATGGTTTTCTAGTATTCATTTATTCTTTCAGGTTGTGAAAATTGAAATGTCATGTAGTGTTGGTTAAGCTGGTCAAAGGATAATTGTCACCTCTAATGGAATACAGTATTAATAAATGTAGGAAATATCATTAATTGTCAAAATCATATCAACACCATCATTAGTTTGAGAGCAAAATTCCATTATCAGTATTATTAGAACTAAAAACATAACAATAAACAGAGACATTGTACTTTGTTATAAATCTGTTGTTTTATCTTTCAGGTGTTTGACTGCTGGTTTGAGAGTGGATCCATGCCATATGCGTATATCCACTATCCTTTTGAAAATGTTGAGCTGTTTGAGAAGAATTTTCCTGGCCATTTTGTTGCTGAAGGGCTGGATCAAACGCGTGGTTGGTCAGTTTCTTTATTTTAACATTTGGTCTTGTGATGGGGGCCTGTTCACCACTTTGGTTGTAGATTCACTTTTAGCTTTGAAATGCTATTCTGAACATCTTATTCATTTTAGTGAAATTTTTTTTGGGGTGGTTCTATTTTTGGTTCAAACTAGAACCAGGGAAAGGACAACCCCAACTTATTACAAAGACTGTGGTCACTATGCTTCTAATTACGTGGTTATTTCCTCATGTTACTTTTATTAGTTTTATCTTTTATCTTACCAAATCATTTTGAAGTTCCAAATTATCTTGTGAAATTATATTCTATGTTTAAATTTTTTTTGAAAGATTTTGTCCCTAACCTCTGCTTCCTCTTCAAATATAGTTGTGTATTTTAGTTTTCTGCTTTTTTGTTTCCAGGTTTTATACCCTTATGGTGCTGGCTACTGCATTATTTGGCAAGCCTGCGTTTAGGAATCTAATCTGCAATGGACTTGTCCTAGCTGAAGATGGGAAAAAGATGAGTAAAAGCTTGAAAAATTATCCTTCACCAATGGAAGTTATTAATGATTATGGAGCGGTAAGAGCTTTTGAAGTTCATCTTTTGGTTTCAAAATTTATTTACATGGGATGTGGCATGCAACATTAGGATGCATGTTTTGCTTGTATTTTCTAATTATGAGTCTATGACCATGATATCAACATATGTGATTTGTATTATAAGCAGTTAAGATGTTCTTTGTCTGTTGAATAGGATGCCTTGCGTTTGTACCTTATCAACTCTCCAGTTGTGCGTGCCGAGCCACTTCGTTTCAAGAAAGAAGGAGTTTATGGTGTTGTCAGTATCATCTATCTGGGTTTTATTTTCATCTTTCATTAGCATTAATTAATTTCATTTTTTCTAAGCACTATTATTAATTTTACTGAACAACAACTGGTACTTCCATTTTGTTGTGGTGTTCTGATCCAGGTCAGGGATGTTTTTCTTCCTTGGTATAATGCTTATCGGTTCCTTGTTCAAAATGCAAAGAGGCTGGAAGTTGAAGGTCTAGCACCTTTTGTCCCCTTAGATCAGGCCACTCTTTTGAAGTCATTGAATGTTCTTGATCAATGGATTAACTCAGCCACCCAAAGCCTTATTCATTTTGTCCGACAGGAAATGGATGGGTACCGCCTTTACACGGTCAGTAGTGCTTTTGCTGGTCCATTTTTTTTGGATAGAGAATGATTTTATTAGTGGAAAGTACAACTCAAGGGAGAATATTTGTCCAAAAATAATGTTTATATGGATTAAGGAATATGAAATATCAAGAGTACAGCATAGCTGCCAGTTGTGAGGGGGAGATGAGAAGCCATGTGTAGACATGGCAATTCTATTTATAACAGCAGTGAAGAGAAATACCATAGACAAACCATAAACTGCCTTGTTAAAAGGACTTGTTAAAAGGAAAGTGACTAACAGCTTGATATCACTAAACTGGATGTTTCCACTAAATATCCATGTTACTAACAGCTTGATATCACTAAACTTCTCTTAAATAAAAGGATTCAATTCTAACCTAGAACACTCAGATTATAAGAGGAAAGTTGCTGTCATACAAGGCAAAACAAAGTTTATTAGTGAACTAAGTTTGTGCACTACACATGGAGAGAAATAATCCATGAATCAGACAAAAAGGTCTTGATTCCTTCTATGACATACTCAATTGTTAGATGTATTTCATTAGTGTTCTGACCTCAAATTCTGTTTGGGTAGCATCGTTTAGGAGTCGAGGTCAAAGGTATTTTATATACACCCTCATCTCTTAACGGATTGAGGTGTCTTTTAAGGACAAAACTGCAATGGAGTCAAATGAGCTCCAAAGCACACAATACTTCAAATGCAGTGAGTCAATGCTTACCTTAGCAGACTTGAGGTTGGAACAATTATCTATTTAATTTTTTTAGGATATTTTAAGCTAATTTGCTTCCAATTTTAAATACATCTTTTTGTATTTTGCCTTGTTTAATGTTTCCCGAACCAGTTAAATTTTGAATTAGTTGGCTCACCCAATTTAATCCCCATTGTCATTTCTTTAAGTCGTTGCTTTTACATTAGCTTCATTTACTTCTAAGGGTCAGAAATTTTCACTTTGCATGATCACAATTGTTGCTTATGTTTGTGAGATTTACTGCCATTGTTTAGGAAGTTCAGCTACATCATTTGCTTCAATGGTGGTATAACTATTGTGGAATACTTACAGTATTTACTAAAATGTTACCACTTACCATTTTTAAAAATTATATTGTAGGTGGTTCCTTATCTTCTGAAGTTTCTTGATAACCTTACAAATATTTATGTAAGGTTCAACCGTAAGAGACTTAAAGGTCGTTCTGGTGAAGAAGACTGTAGGATAGCACTATCAACTCTTTACAATGTATGTTTGTGATACCTTTTATCTATACTTTGGTTGGTTGCAATATGACCCGAAACTGATAGTTCCTTATTGTAGAACAGTTGCAGACTTAATCATTTGAATTCTTTCAGGTTCTATTGTTATCATGTAAAGTGATGGCTCCTTTTACACCTTTTTTCACTGAGGTGCTCTATCAAAATATGCGAAAAGCCTGTAATGGATTAGAGGAAAGCATACACTATTGCAGTTTTCCTGCAGAAGAAGGAAAGGTATACATCTTAATTATTTAATATATTCTCTAAATTCAGTAATTGATACAATTACTTAAATGACTAAAAAACTAAAACATTGATATTAGTAGTCGCATGTGCTTATTGATCAACAATCTATTATCATCTATCAGATTGTTCACTTTTATTGGCTTGATTCATCTGGAAACTGATACCCAAACTAGGATTTTTTTTTATTAGATTTTTCTTATAATTAACAGTTACATATCCTTTTTGCATGATAAGATTCACTGTTGGGTCAGTGGGTCACATAAATGATCCTGGTCCATGGACAATTCATGTGCTGTGTTTGTGCTTCTATTGCTTGAGCATTTGTTTTGTTACCTTGCTCTAGAATGATTTCTTTCCTCCATTTTCTGTGTATTTTATCTTTTGTAACAGAAATTCTTATAAGTATGCTATTTTAATATGCTATCTTTTTCTATTTATCTGCATGATTACAATAGAGGGGAGAACGAATTGAGCAGAGTGTTTCAAGGATGATGACAATAATTGATCTGGCCAGAAACATTCGTGAGCGGCATAACAAGCCTCTTAAGACTCCACTAAGGTATATTAAAATGCATACAAACATGTATCTCATGTCTGTAAGGACATTGATTTTTGGTTTCGTATAAGAATTTAATTTAATCACGTCTTGCCACTACAGGGAGATGGTTATAGTTCATCCCGATGCAGACTTCCTTGTTGACATAAATGGAAAATTGAAGGAGGTACTTACTTGATGTGACAATATGTTGCAGTTTACCCTTTTGTGCTTTTTAGTTTTTATTCAGAAGTTTTTTTAATATCGATCAATTCATATGATAATAGCGTTTCCCCTGATGGTTCTGATAATCAGTTACGTTGCTTGATATATACAGCTTTTCAAAGGTCTGACTAGACTGTCTGTCTTTTATGTTACTGGCAATAATATTATTTGTCCAATTTTTCTCAAAAAAATTCTTTCTGTATGATTTCCCATTTATTTTCTCTCCATTTGATCTTTCAAATCAAAACTTTGTTTGTTGCATACTCACATGGGTTAAAAAGAAAAAAAAAAACTACCTGGCACATTATCAGCTTCGTTTATATATTTTATTTAGTTGAAGTTACTTTGGTCCTTTCTTGTGATTTATATTTTTTTACATATTCTTTTCATCTTCTTTATATTAACAAGTAGAATTAGAGTGGATACTGCTTTTGACATTCTTTCCCTTTTTGTTTTGTCTTTGCTTTAACAATGTCTTTTCCTCCTGTTTGTCCATATAACCTTATTCGTCTCTTCAGTGATTTACTTTAAAAAAATGGATTGTGCTATTTATTTTGGCTTCTACTCTATTAAATTGTAATTTTATTATATTTGCATTGCAGTATGTGCTGGAGGAACTCAATATACGATCCCTTGTTCCATGTAATGATACTTTAAAATATGCATCTTTACGTGCCGAGCCTGAATTTAGGTATGCATTTCATGAATTTGTGTAAAGTTTGTCCTTTATGCCAGTCTCAATGTTTAACATTGCCTTTTTTCTTTATTTGCAGTGTTTTAGGTAAGAGACTAGGAAAATCAATGGGTATTGTTGCCAAAGAAGTCAAAGCAATGTCGCAGGAAAATATTTTGGCTTTTGAGAATGCCGGAGAAGTCACCATTGCAAATCACTGTTTGAAGCTGACTGATATTAAGGTGCTGATCTTGTGAGGATTATGACTAAGACTGTTTTCTTTGAGCGGGGCTCTTTCGTTTTTAATTAGTTTCCTTTGATCTTTATTTATGCTTAATTAAATATCATGTGTTCTTTATGGTTAGTATTGTGATGAGAGACTTCTCGGTGTCAGGAATCTGTGATGTTGATATTGTTCCTGTTTGGAGAAGATATGAGAGAACTTCTTTAAAAGTTGAAGTGCAATTGCATAAGATTTTTTACTTATAAGAGAAGTTTAATTCATTTTAGCTTTTCTTCTACTATAAGTACTTATAGGAAAGTTTATTCAAACATGACCATAGTTATCATCAGACATTTTGCTTTTCTAAACTTTAAGTGCATGCTTTCTTGGGTACCTTCAGTACCAATTTTTGTTTTCCTTAAAACACTTTCCAATCTGTTTAACAGGTACCCTTGTAAAAATTGTTCCTTTTAATTTTGTCTGTGCGTGGTGACCGCAAATAATTTTCTTTGATATTTGTCTACCTACTTGAAGTGACTAGCAGATGTAGTTTTGAATTTATAGGCATCTGAAAGGGAGATTTCTAGAGGCATTCAACTGTCCTGGGTTCACCCTTGAAGTGTAGACTGTGGACTAGTAAACTGGGTCCTTATTCTCTTTGTTATTATTTTCAGGTTCTCCGTGATTTTAAACGACCTGATGGTATGACTGAGAATGAGGTTGATGCTGCCGGAGATGGTGAGAATCTTCAATAACTAATAATCACTCTTTTTTCTGCAGTTATAAAATGAGCTGATTGCTATGATGTAGTGATTTTCAGTTATGAAATTTTGACATTTTTTCTTGTTGATATGCGTATGTCTTTTTATTTTAGGTGATGTTCTAGTGATATTGGACTTGCGTCCTGATGAGTCATTGTTTGAGGCTGGTGCTGCCCGAGAGGTAACATAATTTCCATGGATGAAATAACCTATCTAATTCTATAATGTTTGTAAAGTATATGGATACAATAGAAGAAACATCCAATTTACTTACTTTATCATAATAAACCGCATATATGCTGCTTTCTCCTTTTTTCTGCAGATTTTAACGATAGTGTGATACCTTATTATAGTATTGTTTACACTTTACACTCCTACCATTCTTCAATCTTTTTTTGGAAGAACTGGTTCTTTCACTTGCAAGTTTTCTGATGAGAGTCCATTATTCTGTACTTTTTGTGAATTATAGATATGTTCAGTATGTTTTGACCAGCTTCTCTTATGTTGTTAAAAAGGTTTCATGAAATTAATGGTTTAAAAGCCCTTTTTGGAAGTGCACCATTTTTGCTCTTGAGCACTTATAGTTAGAAAAGAACTGAGTTTTCAAGGGAAAATTTTTAAGATCTCCTATGTATAGGATATATTTGAATGGGGGGATAATAAGGAATTTTTTCTGAATGAGCTTGAGTGTTTTTTCCACCCCGTAGAGTGGATTTATTTATATTCAATTTAAGACTGTTACAAAGATAATTAATGCCAAAACAATTTATAATTGAATAATTAATATATCACTACTACATAAGATGCATTTAACCTAGCAATACCTAGTATCTTGTCTACATGGAAATGTAGACATTGAAAATTGCTTTTCACTGAAAATATTTCTATTTCCTACAGTTTTTACTGGTGTTTCTATAAGTTATGTTCTGAAAAGGGTGGAATCCTTTATCATCATTTTTTTTTCTAGAAATTGAAATATATCAAAGAGAAGCAAGGGGGGATAACAGTATGTTTTGAATTTTGCCGATGCATAGTAGTTTTGTATATGCAATTCTTTCACTCTAATAAAATGTTAATTTACGAAAAAATCTTATCCTTATCTTTATACTGTCTTTTGTACGCGGTAGAATGTATGAAAATATTGCATCCTATCTATCTTAGATTATCCTTTAGGACTAGCTTCTCAGTTTCCCATTATCTGTTAGTATTAGTTACGGTATTTCCTTATCTCATGATTTATTTCCTTATTATTGAAGATATATTAGCGTATAAATATGAATTAGTGCTCTTCGTTTTAAAAACCTATCCGCAAATGTAGTACATCACAATGGTTGAGATTATTATTCAAAGTGCCTTTTCTCTCAATCTCCCCCCCCCCCTCCCCTCTTTGCCTAAAACCTCATAATTTCAACAGTACATATTATGCTATTTCTTACAATAATCTCTGTATGTTGCACATTTTATTTGCTTCAATTTAAATTTTCACTTGCAATTTTTAAGGCCTGAAATTGAGTTAAATCTATTAATTTATATTTAAATTTTTCTCTACAGATTGTTAATAGGATTCAGAAGTTACGAAAGAAAGTTGCTCTTGAACCAACTGACATTGTGGAGGTTTACTTTGAATCATTAGATAATGATAAATCAGTTTCTCAAAGAGTTTTGCATTCGCAGGTAACAATTAAGAGATCAGTACCATGCTTATGTATTTTTCGTAAAGCTTTGCTGGCCGGATACTTTGTTTTGTACTATTATCATGCAAATTGAGCTCAGTGAAAAAACTAAACTACTGAGTGAACATAATTTTTTTTTTAAATAGTCAGAAAATTTTAGTGAGAAATAATTAAAAATTGAAGTACTCAGAATAAAATGACATGGATTTTTTTATAATGTTGTTGGCCTATTTAAAAACCCAAATACTAGAATTGTGAAGATACTATCTGATATGCTACAACTAAATGTCAAATTTATAACCACTGGTAATCCTTTTATTATTTTCTATCCCAAAGAAAAGTGATCTAACCTAAAATTCTCAATTTTGAAGCATCCAGGTACAAAACTAAATCATGGAGTATTCAAATAAGAAGTTAAAGAACTAAATTTCGCAAATATAATAACATAAACAACTAAGTTTCAAAACTATAATAACCCAGCAAAAAGCTTCAAATGAATTGCCAAATAATACCATGTAATAAGTCTTGAAGATTGAAGATGGCAGATATATATTACATACTAGTGTGGGAATGGGTTAGTCTATTAAAAAAGTTGCATTGCAATGAAAAGTGGTAGAACTTTGTCCTCATGTAAATCGTAATCTTCATCGATTTTTAAGAATCACTAGGGAACTCTCAGATATAAAAGTTTTTTGGTACTAATTCCAATACAGTGCATTATACCTTAAGTGTTTGTATTTGTACCGAAGTGTGAATTTGAGGCTTGTGTAGTTACTCTTTTAGATAAACTAGAACCCACCATATAATTCTTGAGTTAACCACAAAGAAGCGAACAATACATGAAATATAATTCCTAGTAAGAAGACAATCTTTATTTTTATTTTACCCTTCTAAAGTACTTCATTCTCATGTAAAGAAAACTTCTAGGATATAGGAACTTAATTTTAATGTAGCTTCCTAAAACCCTCTGCTAATATGTCGTCATGACCCAGCCTTAGACTTTGATTGGCACAGAGAGGACGATTCACTTAGCCTGGCCAGCCTTAGGATACTACTATACCAAGACACAAATAAAAAATAAGCAAAGGGAGCTACCAAAAATCCGACAGTCTCCTTTGTAAACAGGACAAATCATATATTAATTCACTTGTATATAGATATATATACATAAATTCAAATCCAATGATCAAGTTCTAAAACCACACATCACCATTTAGGGTCTGACATGAGGAGGACATAATAAATACTTCAGCTGATATGCTTCCTACATATACAACTAAAAGAATACACATCTCAATCCCTTCCAATGTTGTCGGGAGGAGCAATTGCAATATTTTCCAATGAATCTGAACACCATAAATAAAAGATAAAGAGTTTAAACAAAAAAATCCCCAATTTGTAAGGCTTAGGGTTTTTAAGGAGGCAATAAAAATTCAAATATCTAAATTTCCAAACACCCCTCACACAAGCAATTACTAATCTATTTCATAAAATAACTCCTCTGCATTTATATGATATGGGTTTAGTTCAAAGAGCTTCACATAGGAAATTTTTAGGGATGGGTAATGTTCCTTTTAACTCAATTCACCTTCCCCATGCTTTTATGCTTCATGGTTGTAAGGAGTTTGAGTATTGAAACAATGGATAGAGATGATAATGTTAAGATGGGGGTGGCAAGGAGCAGCTTGGGGATTGGAAAAATTGTAGAGAATAGGCAGGCGAGAGGTCTTGGGTGGTACAATAGGATATTTTTCTTTTGTTCATTTCACCTGATATACGAATTATACATACAAATATTACCAATGAAAAGGCTTTTTGGCCACCCAAGAATTTTTTTTTCCTTGTGTGGGAGGAGGTTTACTGCAATAAATACATCATTTGTGTAAATAGTTTTGATTTTAGTGAAAACTATCTACTATTCTAAACATTTTTAGATACACATGGAAGTTGTTTTGTCTTTTACAATGTCTATGTTAAAGAAGCTAGTTTTCTCAATATTTTCTACCTGAAAAACGTGCATGTGGTTCTTGTATGCATAAGTTGCATCGTGCGTCTGGTATAGTTGAACCATGTTTCTTGTTAGGGACAACTCTTTACTCTGATTTTCTTTTATCATGTAAATTTTGCAGGAATCCTACATCAGGGATGCAATTGGTAGTCAGTTGCTTCCAAATTCTGTGATGCCTGTACATGCAGTAAGTTGTTTAATTTTGACCTTATTGGGGTTGAATGATATATTCCTTGTTATTGGCATTAGTGTTAGAATAAATAAATTAATTAATTAAATAAGGTGACTCATGTGAAATAAAATTATGGGTCTAAATATGATTTAATAAAATTAAAAGGACCTATTGGTAATCATGGGAAGTTAATTTAAAATTAAAACATACTGTAATCAACACAATAGATGTTGGTTTAATAAGAGAAAATAGGGTTCTCTTTCATCCGAGAAAAGGAGTCTCACGATTAGCCATCGAAGTGAGAATGAAAGATACGGAAAGAAAAGGAGTCTCACGTTTAGCCATGGAAGTGAGAACAAAAGATACGGAAAGAGGTAGATTAGGAAAAGGTGATCACGTAGAATTTGCTCTCATGGATCAAGGTCACTATTTCTAATTATTATACCATATATGTGGGAATTATAAATTCTAAGGTCCTTTATGATTGGATGAAAATTTTTATAACTTAAATGTGGTATCAAAGCCACATGTTATTGAATTTATAATTCTCCCTAAATGTTAATTTCCCAATTTATAAACCCTAATTTCCCAATTTTATAAACCCTAATTTCTCAAATTTATGAATCCTAATTTCTCAAATTTATGAACCCTAGTTTTAATTAGCGATAATTAAACTATGATGTTCCACATGATGTTCCGCAGCATGATGTTCTATATTTATATTTATTTTCATTGCAAATCTCAACCACATCATGCAATGAAAATAGTTTGATATTGAAATTGAGATTTGCAATGAAAATAAATGTATATATAGAGAGAGAACATGCAGCGGAACATCATATTAGGGTTCATAGATTTGGGAAATTAGGGTTTTTAAAATTGAGAAATTAAGGTTTATAAAATTGGGAAATTAATATTTAGGGAGAATCATAAATTCAATAACATGAGGCTTTGATACCACGTAAGTTATAAAAATTTCCTACGTTCACATATATGATATAATAACTATAAATACTGACTTTGATCCATGAGAGCAGATTCTTTATGATCACCTTTTCCCAATCTACCTCTTTCCGTATCTTTCTCATTTCACTTTCTTGATAGCTAACCGTAAGACTCCGGATGAGGCAGAACTCTATTTTCTCTTGTTAAACCAACATCCATCAACTGGTGTTTAGTTTCACATTGCTGTTTTACAATGCTATTGCTTCCAAAGAACTTTTTACATTTTGGCCTGGCATAGCTATCTAATAAGATGAGCCATAGAATTTCTTGAAGCTTTTGAACTCTCCGTGCCATCTTTAAGTTTTGTGGTTTGTCCTTATTTCCATGTGAACAAATTATTATGGTTGGATATGATGTTACCCTCGAGGGAATTGTGTTTCTTTACAAATGTGTCTTTGTTTCAAGCCACTCTATCTTAATATTCTTTGAACAACTGCAGGTTGTCCTCGGCGAAGAGAGATTCCATGGGATAGCCAGCATGTCATTTGGTATCACTTTGACGAGACCTGCATTAATGTTTAACAAAAAAGCCATTTTTTCGCTGTTTGCAGGTTTGTTTTCTCTCACTTCAGCTAATATGTCCCTTATTGAAACAAACAGTACTTTGATTCCCTTTTACTGTTCATTTGTTACAGGTGATGCAAAAAGTGCACATAATTTGCAAACTTACCTGCTATCAAGAGATCATTCTAAGTTGAAGTCTGAGTTTCAGGATGGAAATAGAAAGGTTTGATCGAGCTATATAGACTTGTCTTTGTATTAGTTATTGGTGGAAATATGCACATTCATTTTTTCTCCTGTTGCAGAAAATTATTGATTCAATTGAACAGCTACCTGCTGTGGAAGTGGTTCTTGGTGAGCATGTTTTTCTCACTGTAGGGGACTATAACCTTGCTGGAAAATCTTGACCTATTTCGTTCCAAGAGTTCCTTTTTGATCTTTTATCCAGTTAGCATGCAATCTGCTTGCAAGATTAGGAACACAGAATATACCGAGGCATGCCTAATTATAATGGGTGAGCAAATTGACAATCATTATTCTTTTTCTGTATAGAGGATCTCACGTCTTATTTATAAAGATAAAAACAGGTGTTTTGATGTAATCCTTGATAATTCTTTGCTTGTCTATTGAATATGATAGCATTAATTTAGCTCATGCTGCACTGTTGTGTTTGTATTGATTAGTGTAATACGAAATTCCTAGTTTCCATGATTATATGGTTGGAAGGAGCGGTTCTACAATACTGTACTGGTCTTGCGTATCTTTTTTTTTTTTTTTTTTTTTTAAATAAGGGGCAATTTAAAAATAATAACTTTTTAGAGAAATTATGAATATGGATAAATTGTGATTTGAACCTGATTTTGAACAAGAGAAGATGTGTTGTGTTTTAAAATATGATTTTATATAATCTTTCCATTAATTTTAAACACATTTTTCTATAACATATTTTGCATTTTTTTGGTTGACTGATCTTCGTTTTCCTTGTAATATTTGATATTGATTGGTAGCCACCATATAATTTATGGGTGAGATAGTCAAATGCAATCACGATTACCTACAAATTTGAATGAAAAATAATCAATCAAGAGGACAGAAAAATCTCAACCGCTATGCAATGAAGAAACTTATGACTTGTAATTATTAAAAAATAGAAATCATGTTTAAATACATCTTTAAAAATTAAAGTAACAAATATTTTCATTCATTAGAAAAAGAAAGTAAAATTATGTTTTAAAAAAAAAAAAATCCACCTCTACAACTCCCTCTTTTCATGTAATAGTACTGTTTGTACAAGTTTTTTAACAAATTATATTAAAAATGTGTTATCTTTATTATTAAAAATTAAATCAAGAAAAAATTAAACAATAAAAACGAAGGCAAACATCTCCTAAATTTTAACGCAATGTTTTTCACACAACAAAATTATTACCATTTTCGAAGAGCGTTTTGTCCAATACCCAACCCCCACCGAGAAAAGGCAATAATCAGAAGGAAATAGAGCATACTTTTAGAATGATGACGCAGAAAACTATGTCAACATCTATTTCACTCATTAATTTTAAGCTTGAAAAAGCCTAGCTATGGAGAAATAAATGTCTTCGACATTTATGTTAAGTTATTGGGGTTCATGTCGTAAAATCTGAGTATAGACGAACTCAATGAAAGCTAACATCAAATACATGCTAATTAGCAATTACAGAAGTTGAAGGATCATAGATATTTTTTGAAGGAGTTGACCAACTCAACTAGAAGAAGCTGCTTCCTTATAATCCTCTGCCTCACTAGTTTCACCCTCATGAAAGCTTGGAGCTTTAGGAAGAAGTCCGAGAACTTTGAACATGAGTTGATCAGCATCAAAGTCATTGTTAGGTGTAGTGAGAAGCTTTTCACCAGTGAATATAGAATTTGCACCAGCAAGAAAACACAATGCCTGCTCGGGCATGGAGAACCGGACTCTGCCAGCTGACAACCTCACCATTGCTTTTGGCATTATGATACGTGCTGTGGCTATCATGCGAATCATCTCCCATATTTCAACAGGCTGGAAATATTACAGATACGTCATAGATAATTCAAATCAATGTGACAACAATTTGTGTAAACCAGTATATGAGGCACTATGATGCATCTATCCTCGTGCTCTAAAAGCAAGCACAATATACAATCATACAACTTTGATGCCTGTTTGTTAGTTAATATTATTCATTGCAATTAAATCCTACACTAATAAAATGTTGGCTACGATCTTCACATTCCTGAAAGGCACTATATAAAAGGTGTCTCCCGAAAGGCTAATTTAAATATTTCTCTTTTAGATATAAACTAAACATTTTAAAACCCTACCTTTTTATCCTCCTGCCTCAACTATAAACTTTATCAGAAATTAAGGCCAATAAGGTGACTGATATTTTTTTGCTATTAGTTTAGTTTAATAATTCAAGAATTTAATGAATTCACCTTCTGATTCTCAAGAGGGGTTCCCTTCACAGCAACAAGTGCATTAATAGGAACACTCTCTGGATGGGTGGGAAGTGTTGACAATGTATGTAACAAACCTACACGGTCCTCCTCTGCTTCTCCAAGCCCTATAATTCCTCCTGTAAATAAGTCTCAACTGGTAAGACCATTGTAAGAAAAATAACCCTCATCGCAAAGAGATATTTTATTGCATATATATCATATGTTCATCACTAATAATGGATGACTCAATTTTGCTTAGGTGGATGAGAAAAGGTAAACTGTGAATTCAGGTTAGTATTGAATAGATACAAAGCAAAAGTTAGATTTGATAGCTGGTGATAACATGGCTCAGTTGTTAAATATTGGTCCCCCATAAGATGCTTAGTTAAACATAGCTTTAAGGGAAGAGATAGAAATTGTGGAATGAAATCTGATAAAAGATATTTAAAGAATTGAAGTCCATTAGACATCATTATACTGCAGTGAATCTCTTTTCTCAAGTAACTATAATGACAACAAAGTAAACAAAATAAGGTATTAAGGTTCACTCAAAAGTTTGAAATACTGTAACAAGAAATCCTCAAGCCCGTTAGAAAGATCTGATTCGCACCTTACTAAATCTATAAATAAAATACATATAATTGGGTATACATTTTCCAAATTTACAGAGTCCAGGCTAACATTTTGAATTGTTTTCATTCCCAAAAAAGCAATCAATATGAAAAAAAGTGAGAGTTCAGAACAGATGAGATATTATGACTTTGGATTGGAATAAAGAAAAGCTTATACATGGACAAGCTTCAATCAATCTATAAAAGATTTACAAAATCTGTATTGTATTCATCTTGATGAACTTGACAATAAGTTATTGCAAATTACTAATAAGTTTCATTAGATTTTAAGTTAATATAATTACCAGAACAAACATTGATCCCTGCATCACGAACAAACTCAAGTGTTTTTAGGCGCTCATCATAAGTCCTTGTTGTGATGATGTTTGGATAATATTCCCTTGAAGTGTCAAGATTGTGATTATAGGCTGTGAGACCGGCCTGCTTGAGTTCAAGAGCCTGCTGTTTCTCCAGCATGCCAAGGGTGCAACAAACCTCCATCCCCATTTCCCTGGAATAAGACAGATAGCCTAAGTGTTATCATTTTCACGGACGAAATAAACTATATTTCATTTGAAAGGTAATAAATAAAACATTTAGCATACTTTTCAGCCACCACCAACCTTTAATTATGTATTTAACAAACAAATCCAAATAAGAAGGCTTATCTACCTATCATTCTGAAAAAATCTGACACATAAAATGATGTTGCATTACCTTATGTCTTTCACATATTCAAGGATCTGGTTGAAGTTGGTCTTTCTTCCGAGTGTATCCCTCCACGCAGCACCCATACAAAAGCGAGTGCTCCCAGCCTCTTTAGCCTGCAGGAAAAGGATTATTCGTTCAAGAAAAAGCACGGCACAGCATGAGCAAGACATACGAAGTAAAGAAATGTTTGAAATGAATACATGGGACGTATCCATTCTATCGTGTCATTTGAGAGACAGATTCAAGCTTTCCAGAGATCAATAATCATATCAAAAGACCAAATGCTAGAGATCATAATGACGTCTGAGAAAAAATGTACCCGCTTTGCAGACTGGAGAACAGCATCCTTGTTCATAAGGCGCTGGCCTTTGACTCCTGTATCATACTTAGAGGATTGAGGGCAATAGGAACAATCTTCACTGCACCCTCCTGTTTTAATAGACAAAAGAGTACATTGCTGCACTTCCCTGAAGTTATGAGCATGTCTGTGAACTTGAGCCTGACAAACCAAATCACCCCAACAATAGAAACAAAATCTTAGTAAATTTACAACAATTTTGATTATGTATGTATTACATGATTGGAGTTTGCAAGACGAGACATCTGCAAGTGTTCAAATAATAATCCAATAACATGTAAATCAGTAGGTCAAACACTATTCTATCCACTAAAATAGACTCCCAAAGTACCTGTGCTTAACTCAACCCAAAAATTAGCTCATATGGAGATGGCTGCCGTCAATTATATACATTATTTTAATCATATCAATTGTGCAGGCAAAATCTTTGACACATTACTTTTTAACAAAAATTATGAACTTCCGTTATCGACTTAACAATTAAAAACAAAAAAAGAAGATTTTTTGGCTGAAACCCATTAAGGCACAAATTAGTAGGAATTACCCCATGGAAGAGAAGATCAAGAACGGGAGAGTCGTAGATGGATTTGACTTCGTCTCGGCTCCAATCGTTTCTGGGGCCTTCTTTAATGGTTCTCTCAGCTTGAATTGCAGCCGCGGATGCAGAGGAATAAGCGTGGGAAGAGTGCAACGCCCAAAGGGAAGGTCTCCGGAAAATGGGTCTAGCCAAAAACATGTTTTTGCTTTCTAATTTCGAAGTTGGGCACCAACAAATCTCAATGTTATCTCGAACCAACAGAAAATAGAGAATGTAGATCGAAAAGTAAGTAGAGATCTGAAAATATTAAGAGAACAGAGAAGAGTTTGGGTTCGTTGAGCGCTGGAAATTTGGAGTTTATAGGGTGAGTGTTTGTTTTGGCGGCCTTAAGTGTTTCCTCATTCCTTCTCTCTTCTCAGTTGGAGACGAAGCAGAAGCTACCTCTTCACCTACCTCGCCAATCATCAAACCTATTATTTTAACTACTTTTTTCATAGCACCAAAAATTTAGGAAAAAAAAAAAGAAAAAATAATATAAATTATAATATTAGCAATGAAAAAAAAAATATTTCTCAATAATTTAAAAAAGAATATCGATAGTAATTTGTTTATATCAATAATTAAAAATAGCCTGTATGAGAATATAAGTTATTTATTACAAATCTAAAATATAATGTATAATTTATTGATTATTGTTTTGGATTTAAATATAATTAATATACTGAAAAAAATAATTATTTATTATAAATTTTAATCATATAAAATAGTATGATAAAATACCAGAGACAGATAATTTAAACAAAAGAAATTATAAAAACAAAAAATGAAAACCATATTTCAAATAAATTAATAAAAGTAATTTGCGGACACCAAGAAACTATTTAAAAAACAAATGTAAGTATTATTAGTGACATGAAACATGGTTTAACTGCTTTCACATTAAATTAAATTTTAAAAAGGAATTTATTTCAGGAAAAAAAATATTTAAACCAAAATAAAAGAAAAGAAAAGAAAACAATTCTGAACCATATATGCATTTTAATCATAATTAAAACTAATAACTGCAAAATAGACACACACCTGTGTAAGTAGGAGGTGAGTTACGTACGAGATTAGGTTTTCGTTCTCTCTCTCTGATTCGATCTATTTCGATTGTTGAATTCATTCCATCGCAGAGCCTTGAAGTTTGCTGTTGTATGTTGTTTGGACTCGATCTGAAGCTGATCGATCAAATGTATCACGCGATCTAACTTCGAATTGTCGTTTGTGGTTGCAGGAACAACGATGGTGGTGCCGCTGCTTAGTGCTTTGATTCTTTTTGCTTTTATTCCAAATGGATTGTCAGCAGTTCCTTCCACCGTCCCCGCATTCCTTTGGTCATCACATTATCAACTGTACTTCCTGATTCTCTTACTCTTTTTTCGTGTTTGTGTCAATTCACAATTCGTACTTCCTCATTCAATTGATCTCTACTTGCTATGTTCCTTGCTGTATGATTCGTGTGGATGTGTCTAATAGAAAACTACTTAGATTTAATTGAGTTATTTCCGAGCTTTTATCGCCTTTTATGATTAGGACAGGGTAGGGCTAATCTGAAAACTAAAAGAATGGGTTTCGGTTTTGTTGGAAGAAGGAGTTTGGGTATTCTACGGTTGTGTTGTAGTGTAGGAAATATTAAAAGAAGTATGGCTGGCCTATAGAGACCACATGTTCTAAAGGTTTCTAGATGGAGGAAAATAAAGAGTTATGGAAGTAGTGAAAAACCCACACTTCTTTTTTAGGTTTTCCACTGGCATTACACACACTCTTTGATTCAGAAGTAGGAGATAGATATTCTGGATCATTCAAGAAAAAACATCTATGGTGTACTTTCGGGCTTTGAATTTTGTGGATTTGAAGTCTAGAGTGAAAAGTGAAAGCAGTGGATAAGAGAAAAATATGAACAGGGATATAACGAAAATTTTTGGTAAAATATGCAACATTCTCATTTAATTCTTATTGTCTTTAGAGGCAACTGGCAATATCTTTAAATTTCATAATACTTCATGTAATTTAATACAGTAAGAATGGGTTTGTATGTAGTTGAATATTCCCTTCACGTGTTTACATTATATACTTCAGCAAATAATAAACGTTTATATCTTACTGGACCATTACAGGGCCTCTGAAAATGGATT
Organism: Macrotyloma uniflorum; assembly: GCA_016859785.1. Taxonomy (NCBI): domain Eukaryota; kingdom Viridiplantae; phylum Streptophyta; class Magnoliopsida; order Fabales; family Fabaceae; genus Macrotyloma; species Macrotyloma uniflorum. The sequence continues at coordinate 2,122,675 of BDMB01000031.1, forward strand.
GAAGGAATCTGTAAATTACCAAGTCCTTTCTCCGTATGATCTGGCGAAGTCTGTTATATCTGAAGCGGGCTGGTCAAATTTTCTGGTATCATCTTAATCCTTGACTGGTTTCCGCTATGTACTGTGCAGTTCCTTCTCTCCCATCAATCTTTATGAAGAGGATATTTTTCTGTTCCTATTTATGATATCCTTGTTTCAATTATGTTCAATTAATTTCTATTGTTCTTGATGCTTAGCATTTTTAATTTTTATTTTTTTTGGATAGTGCAAAGGAAAGAAATTTCATGAGCCTCTGGATCTGGCACTTTTATTTGTTGGTAGAGAGGTAATATCTTTCAAGCTTCTATATAGATTATAAAGTTCACATTGCAGCTTTTGTATTTATTGTTTACTTGGTATTAGATTCCTGTCAACTAGTGCAGCAGCATTGGTTATGTAAACTATGTTATATTTTTCTTTTGCAGCTACAATCTTCAGATTTAAGCATGAACAAACATGCTGACTCAGCCCTTTTAGACCTGCTCAAGGTGAGAAAATTGTGACATGCAGTCTGTGTCAAGTGTTCATGTTGAGTAAACATAATTTGAGATTTCTAAGGCTACTTTTGGATCAGTGGTAGAAAATGGAATGGAATCGATGGGAATATAATAGGAATGGATTAAAAATATCATTCCATTGTTTCAGTAATTTATAATAGAATGGATCAAATGCCCCACTCCTCATATTTGGAAAAAGAACTGAGGGGAATAAAAATTATGTTTATATTCATATATTAACCTTATCTTAGAAATATAAATCTTTAGCAGTTGAGGCCTATGAGATGGGACTTTGCTGAATATGTTATCCGTGTAAATGGCATCAGAACTCTTGCCATGCACCTTTTTTGAAGTTTGAACCCTAACAAAAAAGTCTCAAATTGATGGAATTAGATGGATTGAACTCCACTAGTCTTCATCCTATTCCATTATATATTTTATAATCCAAACAATGGACTCTGGGTCCATTCCATCCCTTCCCAACAATTCAAAATACCCTAAAGGAATTATTTTTTTTACTTTTACTGTGACACTGTTCCATTTTTATGAACAGATCTCTTTTGCCAGATCCAACACATCTGTGGCGTTTCCCTATGTTTCTGCATCAGAGGATTTGCTTTTGGAAAACACGTTGGTTTCAGGATTTGCTGAAGCCTGTGGAGATGATATGGGAATTGCCAATGTTGCTTTCCATGGATCCTGCTCCATGGGTGGTACAGATCATGAAGAAATCACAGCTTTGCACTCAGTACAAGTAATCAACAAATTAATGTGACATGGTCCATTATGGAATCTTGGATCCTGTAATGGTGACCTGATGCTCTTTTTTTTCCCTTTGACAGGAGTATTTGACAAAGAGGACGGAAGATAGTCACAGAGGTAAAACAGATTTGGTTGTGTTCTGCAATGGAGGCTCTGAAGCTCTTAAAAATGTTGACAGGGCACAATCTGAAGGTATATACACTTTTATCTATGTTATGGGTTTTGCTAGATATGAATTTGCTAAATGTTTGTGTTCGCTGTGTATTTGTAGGGGAAGTTTTCTCTAAGCTTATCAGTTCTGTGGAGGAATCTGGTGCAAAATATGCTGTTCTTTATGTGTCAGATCCCTTCAGGTCAATCCAATATCCTTCTTACGGGGAACTGCAAAGGTTTCTAGCAGAAAGTTCTCAATCAACCAATTCTATATTTTGTGATGAAGTCTGCCAGCTTAAATCATCTCTTTTGGAGGGACTTTTCGTGGTAAGCTTCTTTGTCCATTTTTACTAGTACGATAGGTCGGTGACTTGGGAGTTGTCTTGTTTTTAATTCCGTTTTTTCTTGATGAATGAATTCTATGGTACAACAACTATACTTTCATTCGGCCTGCCTCTGTAGATTGCTGTCTGTCTCTAAGTCCATACCTCCACTTTTAACAATGCAAGTATGATAATATTATGACATTCTGTAACACATCCTGTCATCCTGTAACATGTCAGCATTTTCACCCTCCCGACTTGGGAGGTCTTAGATATTTATTTCATTTCCTCCCCTACATACTATGTAATTGATTAAATTTAGTTTATGTTGCAAATTTTAGCCAGTGTTATGTGGCAGCATCCCTTGTAGAAATGTCGTTCAATCTAATATTTGAAAACCTGATGAATAATGCTCTAGTATTCTTAACCGATGCATATTAGGAGCACAACTCTTAAAATAATTAGAAGTCTTATAAGAATCCCCCTCTCAGGCTCGCATATTTATTTGAAGTATTACAATTCAAATGTCCGATAAAAGAGAACTTCTTTTTTGTAGGTAAAAGATATGTGTAGATTATCTAAATAACTATTACCTTCCATTTATACTTGATATTTACTACACAGTTTACTCCTGTATTTCCTTGCTAATACTTCTTCACTTTGTCCTGGGATATTCCAAACTCAATCTTTACTGTTTTAGGAATATCCTTTCAGATGCTATGATTATCTACGGCTCTAGGTTTCAGTAACATATTTGAACTTCAGAATAGGATCTTTAAATTTTATGCCGCAATTAGGCTTTAGTAGACCATATATCAAATGGAAAGTTGATCTTAATTCTTAAATAGGGAAGTTTGAGTCTCTAATAAGCCCTAAATCGAGTTTAGTATGGTAAGTGGCTAAGATTTGCTTTTGATCTTAAATAGAGCGTGAAATGTTTATCGTTTATTCCTTTCTACCTTGTCTGCAGATTTCATATATGTATGGTCTATCATTATCTTATTAGTTTTATTATTTGCTTTTCTTTCTTGCTTTCTTTCTATGGTTTTCTTTCCTTGATGACACATTTTATCGTGATCTCGTGCTATATGTAACATAGTAACATGTAATATCAAAGCAGACAGACAAGGAGGGAGTGTAATAGGTGGAAGTCTGAGATGATGTAATCTTGAGTCTTGACCATTTAATTTTTCATGGATGATTAAGATTGGGTTTGTTTAAGTTTAATCCTAACTATCTAATATTGTCAAATTAGCTCCTCTCACCGTTTATGATTCCACTTGTTACTTGCCGAGACAGGAATGATGACTTTTCATCTTTACTTGTTAGTGCATCTGATATCTGGCTGATTGGGTTTAGTGTAGGTGGCTGTCTTGTGTGATTTCTCTTATTGTTTGACTACATCTGCTGTGGGTTGCGGAAATACCGCAACGTGACTGACACTGATAAGATTGCTTTCTGTGATATAATCCAGGGTATAGTTTTGCTAATAATTTTGATATCGGGTCTTTGCTGCATGATGGGAATTGACACCCCAACAAGATTTGAGACGCCACAAGAGTAATGATCCCTTTGTTGAAGCTAATAATTGTTGTGATGCTCGGTCTACTGGATTAAAATATTACTGCCATATTATTTGCGATTGTTACGGAGGCTCCGAAAGTGTTCTGTAGTTGATGACTTATCTCAGGGACTTTTAATATTGAATATTAAAATAATTTGTATCAGTATATAAAAATAAAACTTCAATGTTAGGTTTTAATTTTGATCCCGCCACCACTAGTTGTAAAATTTGAAGAAATTTCAGATTATGTGTTGTATTATTTCCATTCGTTGTGCATAACTGCTGATTGATGCAGTTCCAAGTTTATTTCTGCTGGCTTTGAAATGAAGTTTGAAGTTTATATGAAGGATGTTTAGCAAGACGGTAATAAATTGAGTTAATTTGAGATTGAAATTAAAGAAATTAAGAAGTGGAAGTTGTAAAAGTGGACAAGTGCAGTTGAAGGAATACAGGGTAGGGGTTTAAATTGAGAGAAACTTAATAAGAATTGGACATCTTTATGAAATTTTTTTACACGTGCTTTTACAGCATAAATTGTAGATCAATTGTTAGGGATGGAAATCTAAAAATAGGATTTTTTTTTTTTTTGGTTTTCTGTTTTTTTGCTTTATATCAATGGCAATTCTTGTAATTATTTATATTAATTTAATCAAGTTGATTTATATTTTGATACATCTAAAAGTTTAAGAGAGTGGAAACTAATTATAATCTATGAATACCATTATTTTTTTTAACTTATTAAAATGTTTTTTCAGAATAAAATTGTAACAGAACAATAAATTGTGAAAGTGAAATATATTTTGGATGTGGTGGTGATATTAATGATATCTAAAATTGAATTCGAAATAATTTATAATTTGATTTACATAAATAGATGTTTTGTGAACAAGTATTTCTAAGAAACATAAAATCTAAGAAACATATTTCATGGTCTATAGAGTGACAAAAAGAATATATATTAAAAAGGTTTCATGAAATTTATTTGGATATAAATATTTAAGCTGAAAAAGTAGCTATTTATGATGTCTTTCAAATAAATTTTATGCAAGTATAAAAAAATTAATTACATAATTATTTATGATTGGTTGAAAATATAAAAGATCTTTAAATTTTAATTTTGTGTATGTTATAATTAAATTTTATTTTTGTAGTTTTTTTGCATTAAGAGTACTTTTCAATTGATAATAAGAGACTAATTTTTTGTTAAGTGGAAAGATTACTGAAGAGGGTTTTTCCTCTCTCATCTTACATTAATAAAATATTACTCATTATCGGGTGGGAAATAAAAATTTGATTATCTCAAGTTATTAATATGCTAAACCAAACTAAAATAAAAGTTTTTTTTTTACATATATAAAGTCCAAAACTAAAATAAAAGGTACTATCAATCATAGGAATTTACTGTTTTTATTTATCTAATTTGGTTTTCTTTTTTACAAACTCCTAGATCAAGGCATAACTAAATTGGACAACATCGCAAATTAAAATATAATGCAACTAACAAAGTTGAGGGCAAAAAATCATTTTGCAACTTGATCTAAATATATTCAAGTAAATATATTATAAATAAGCTTTTGTCACATACATAAATATCACGTCACATCACTATAATTATTTTCCATGTTTGCACATGACTTGATTTATCGTTTTTTTATTTTTATATAATCACATTTTATTTAACTATAATCTTTTTAAAACTCATACAAGTATATATTAGTAGATACGTGTATAACTATTTTTAAAATATATTAAGATAATTATGAATATATATATATATATATATTAATAATGTATAATGGCCCAAATTTAAAAAAAAAAAAACTCTAACCAAGCAATCTCATGTTCTTAGATTTTGTTATTTTATTATAATTTCTATTATTTCTTATGTCAAAGGTTCAAAGCCAAAACTTGAAATATTATTTTCTAACACCACAATTTTGAGAGAAAAAAATGCCCCTACAAGTTAGTCAAAAGGAGTTCATACAAAGTTCCTTAATTTGTTTGAAGATTTGTTCTCAATTTGCTCCTTTATATTAATGTATGCTTTGAAAAAAAAGGCATTGTATCATTCTACATTTATGGACATCAATGTTAAGAAAAATAAATTTTAGGATAATTAATGTTGACTTACTTAACTATTACACGAAGTCAAATGTTGTGTTTTAACATTGTATTTTATTCCATTCATTATAAAGTATAATATATTTTTCTTATTTTATTTTTATTTAACTATATATATATTTATTATTCTCAGTTTACATTTTATCTAAATTTTAAATTTAATATCATTTCCAAGAATATGTTTTTATATAATATTTTAGTAACATATTTTATAAATAAAACAGTTAAAAATATATTAAATATTATATAAAAAATACTTACTAATAAATATAAATTAGAATATAGTATACGGATTATAAAGCAGATATATAGCATATATATGCCAAAGAATAATGTATCTGAATCTTTGCATAAGTCACATCAAATTTGTAAGATAGCATTATATGAAATTCAATTAAGGTTGCTTCGCAGATATTTTAGTTAATCGTAATGTCTCTCTCCAGACACAAGACATAACTAAATAATCTCTATCACTAAATAATTCGAGATATATATTAATAAATAATATATAATATATAATTTTATTTCAGTTCAAAATCTTAAAATTATATATTTATATATTTTTTTATTTAATAAAAAAATTTAACTTACCTTATGTAAAATATTTAATAGCTATATATAAAAAAAATTGATAAAAAATGTTAAATATCATGAACTTGAAATCTTATGTTTATAATAATAATTTAAAATATTAATAATAAATATTATTATTTTACATTCATATTGATAATCTTAATATTTTTTATACTATGAATTAATTAAATTAAATTATTTAAATTTAAAATAATTATTGTAAAAATCAACCAGATATTAAGAAGACTTCCACCATTTCTTATTAAATATAGTTAAGTAAAATATAATACTTTTTTGTCTTAATAAAATATTCATTAGATTTTTTTATTTATATAATAAGTATAGAAATTAAGTGAAAAGTAAAAATAAAACTAAAAAAAATGTGAAGATTAAAAATAAAAAATGTGGAATTTTGCTTATGGAAGAAGTAATAATAAAAAAAAAGGCATATTGAAACTGACAAGAGCATTGATAGCTGTGGCATCACAAAGCATGGCATAGATGTACGCAGCTGTAACTCTCACATTAATTTCCTTTACTTGCCACCTGTATGCCTCTGATCTGTGCATCCTCAATCCATTAACTCTTCTCCATCTCTCTCTCTCTTCATAACTTTCTCTAATTCATTTGATGATAGCATTAATAGTTAGTTGTTTGGTATTTGTTGCGGATCACTCTATCAATGTTTTCTTTTTCTTTTCCTTCCTACACCACCTATCTCCTTAACTTTATTTTTATGTTAAGTTCCATCATCTTTAGGTCAAACTTCCTTAGTTAGCTGCATATCAACATGGAGATTGAGGCAGCAGCCACCGATAGCAACAAGGCCTTCAACAACTGGGGTGCTGCTACTGAGACTGAGAGGGATCTTCCATACACTGGCTTTGACAGAGGAAGCTTCTTGGCTTGGCAAGATCTCAGAGTCGTGCTACCAAACTTTGGCAAGGGACCAACCAAGAGGTTGCTTAATGGCCTCAATGGCTATGCTGAGCCTGGCAGAATCATGGCTATTATGGGTCCTTCTGGCTCTGGAAAATCTACCCTTCTTGATGCACTTGCAGGTAGTTACACCCTTTTCATTTGCTGACATGCTGTGTTCATGTGCTGACATGCTGTGTTCATCTGCATGGTTTCACCTTGAGTCTTTCTCAAAACCAGTTTGTCATTTTTTGGAAAAAAAGTTCTAACTTTAGTTCTTGTCTGCTCACTGCTATTCCGGTGTACAAATTCTTTTCATCAACTGGGGTAGTTGGATATTGGGACTTGGATCTTTCCATATTCAGATTCATCTTTGGGTTTGTTTGATTAAAATTTAAATTGTTTACAGTATTGAATTTACTAAATTGATTTTTTTTTTCATAACTTACAAATCTAGTGACACTAGGGGCCATTTTTTTAATAGTTTGGTCCATGGTGGGGTACGATGTTATCTCCATCTACACAGTTAACAAGAAATACAGACCATCCAATTTCCTGTGAAGAAATCTCAAGTATATTGCTGTTCTTATACTTATATTTAAGTTAATGTTAGCATTTCAAATAGTTAAAAAGAAAAGAGAAACTGTAAGTTTCTCCTTTTTGACAGAAAACTCTTTTTAAGTGTAGGTTTTATTTTCTTTTGTTTTATATGTGTGTTGGATTTTGCACTTTCTGCTGGATTGGCTTTAATCATAGCAGCATCGTGGTGGTTATTATTTACTTCTTCATTCATTAACTTTGGAAATTTCTGATTGTTGACATTGAAAACGACAAACTGATCCCTCCCTATACATTATAGTAGGCGCGTCTTCAATTTTGGTGGTTGGATCGATGAGACTGAACTTACAACTACAACTAAAACCTACCTCATCACGGATTTTGATGAGGCTTATTTAAAGAATATAACAATTTATGCTTCCAACATGAAAAAAAAATTCACCAAAAGAGTAAAAGTAGATGATTATACCATTACCAATTACCAACTCGCATGTACATTAACATAACACACTTTAAGCCCTATGGCCCATGTTGGGACAAGAGAGTTGTAGGTTTTCTGCTCATTGCAGGCTTTTGTGCTGTCATTTTCACTGCATAGTAATGAGATTGGGTCTCAGTTTCATCTCTGCACTTCTTCTAACATTCACCTATCACGTAAGCTTTAATTGAATGATGTATATATAATCTATCCTTCATTATTAAGTCATCTCATGGAGAAAATTTAGGCATGATTGAACACTAGAAATTAACATTTTACCTTTCAACTCGAAATTTCTAATACACTAGGGGGAAATTATTTGTTTCCTGTAGTTACTGATTAAAATATAAGTTGGTTTAATCCATTTAAGTTCATCTCTTTTAATTAATTAGTAATTATAAAAATCTTTTTTTTTTATTTCTTTCATAAAATATTTTAAAAAAGAATTTATCAGAGTACTATATCTGTCATAGAGTTTAGTTTTTATTTTAAAAATTTACGTTCTCAACTAGTCTGATAATATGGCTTTTAAAATAATTATTATAAAGAACCATAAATTTAATATGTATATATAATATTTCTTATGAGATGATAATGTAACTTTTTTTTTTATCTCTGCAAAAATTCCACCAAAGACAAAATAAAACCAAACAATTTCTAATTTAAAAAGTATTGATTGTATCTGGCCTACGTTGTTATTTCTTGTCTTTATGTGTTCTTTTTTCTTTTCTGTGTGAATAAGACCTGTTATGATATAGTATATAGAGTGTGTGAGCAAAAAGTCAAACATCATAATCATCTTTGGGAATTGGACAATTGGTTTATTCATGAAAAGGAGCAAGAGAAAATGTGGTGCAATGTTCTTCTATCCCTTATCCTCAAAAAATTAGTGTTGACTTCTTAAAGTAATCAGCTTTATCAGTTTCTTCCAGATCATTCAGCAGTTAACAAATTATTTCTGGACACAGTTATCCCTTAGAGAAAACAGCTTATGAATTTAAGATTATTTTTTCGGTTAAAGAAGAGTTATAGTTGTATCTTTGTAATGTCATATGCTTCTAAAAGTTAGTTCATAGTTTTTCAGCACTGTTTGATAATTAATACAGTTTTCTGAATATTTAAATGTCTTGATGTGGTTGCAGGCAGACTCTCAAAAAATGTGGTTATGACAGGAAATGTTCTTCTAAATGGGAAGAAAAAAGGTCTAGGTTACGGCGGTGTTGTAAGTAATGTAGCACATTTGGTTAATACTAGCATTTTGTGAAGAGATTTGATATAATTCTGCATGGACATGCATCTCTGAGCCTTTTTTATTATTTTTTCACGTTGAAATTTCTTCAGGCTTACGTAACTCAAGAGGATGTGCTACTGGGAACCCTTACTGTGAAGGAAACCATATCCTACTCAGCCCATCTACGTCTTCCAACATCAATGAGCAAAGAAGAAGTTAACAGCATCGTGGATGGAACAATCATAGAAATGGGTCTTCAAGATTGCGCTGATAGGTTGATTGGTAACTGGCACTTGAGAGGTATAAGTGGAGGGGAGAAGAAGAGGCTTAGCATTGCACTTGAGATCCTTACAATGCCTCGCTTACTGTTCCTGGATGAACCCACCAGTGGCCTTGACAGTGCCTCAGCATTTTTTGTTGTTCAAACTCTCAGAAATGTTACTCGTGATGGAAGAACTGTTATTTCTTCCATCCACCAGCCCAGCAGTGAAGTCTTTGCACTCTTTGATGACCTTTTCTTGCTATCTGGCGGTGAAACAGTTTACTTTGGAGAAGCAAAATCGGCAATTGAGGTACAATTATCATATTATATTGGACCCATATGTATAATCAAATTTCAGTATGTGAATATTCTTTCTTCAGTGATGTAAAAATGGTTATTTTAACTTATGCTTCTCCTCCTGTCTTAATTTGTTCTCGATCGAGAATATCTTCCCCTTGATTGTGATTAATTAACTTCATGTTTGTTGAAAGTACCAAAATTTGGTCACATTAGGTCTCTCTATTTAGTTACTTCAATATTTCGAGGTCAGAAACTCAGCTGCAATTTTTTTTTTCTTCAATTTCTTATACAGTTTTTTGCTGAAGCTGGTTTCCCTTGTCCACGTAAGAGAAATCCTTCTGATCACTTCCTACGATGCATCAATTCTGATTTCGACATTGTAACAGCTACACTGAAGGGATCTCAGAGAATTCATGTATGTTTTATTTATTAATTCTAACAATATGCTTTGTGGCTTATATGTGAGTACTCATCTCCCCGAAACTATTTTTTGTGTCTGATATTTTAAACAGATTTAAAGTATGGAAATATCGATGTTGATAACAAGTTGAACTTCCCTTTGAAGGTCTAATTTCGGTTTTAATGGCTATACTAATACATGGAGTTGCTCTCTCTTTTTTTCCCTTATTAGGATGTTCCAAATTCAGCAGATCCTTTCATGAACTTGGCTACAGCAGAGATTAAGGCAATGCTAGTTGAGAAATATAGGCGTTCAACATATGCCAGAAGGGCAAAGAACAGAATTCAAGAACTATCTACAGATGTATGCCTTTCCATATACACTGAATTAGTTCAACAGATACTATATATGCTGAACTGAAATTCATAGGACACTGTTGTCTGAACCATAAAGAAAAGCACAATATAGTCTATAACACTTGATAATTGATAGCATTATCATAAAATATTGATTGTGTTAGTTGTTATGAATGTGTTACAGGAAGGGCTTCAACCTCCGACTCAACAAGGAAGTCAAGCTACTTGGTGGAAGCAACTCTCAACTTTGACACAGAGATCATTTGTGAACATGTGTCGAGATGTGGGGTACTACTGGTTGAGGATCATTATTTACATCATTGTATCCATATGTGTGGGAACAGTTTATTTTGATATTGGTTATAGCTACACTTCCATCCTGGCCCGTGGTGCCTGCGGTGCATTCATATCAGGATTTATGACATTCATGTCAATTGGGGGCTTTCCATCATTCATTGAAGAAATGAAGGTACTAATATATATATATATCTACACAAAAAATTGATTTGGGAAATGAGACAAATTAGTTAATCTAAAAGGTGTTGTGTGAATGTACATTATGCACTTGTTTAACTTCTTGGCTAACTATGAGGTTTTGAATTAATTTGTTTACATGAAACAGGTATTTTATCGAGAAAGACTTAATGGATACTATGGAGTTGCAGCATATATTTTAGCCAACTTCCTCTCTTCTTTCCCTTTCTTGGTTGCTATTGCTCTTACTAGTAGCACCATCACCTATAACATGGTGAAATTCAGGCCAGGGATCAGTCACTTTGTGTTTTTCACTATCAATATCTACAGCTGCATTTCCGTAATAGAGAGCCTCATGATGGTTGTGGCTTCACTTGTTCCAAACTTCCTCATGGGAATAATTACAGGGGCTGGAATAATAGTAAGAACAATTAACTGATACCTATGCCTTTACTTCAAAGGAGATTATTTGTGCTTGAAAAATGAGGCACATATGTTGGTAATTAATTTTGAATTATCTGCAGGGAATCATGATGATGACCTCCGGATTCTTCAGGTTGCTGTCTGATCTTCCAAAGCCGGTTTGGCGCTACCCAATTTCATATATCAGTTATGGTTCATGGGCAATACAGGTATAATAGTTAATATTTTCATTATTAATAATGCATTTTTTATTTGGATTATTAAGAATAATGCATACAATAAGATTAAATTTTACCATTGTGAAAGAAGTAAGATATCTTTCACTTGATATAATGGTATTAAGATTGTGTGGTTATATACTTTGGAATGATGCACTGATTTTATGAATTGAAAAACAATGTAGGGATCCTACAAGAATGACTTGCTTGGGCTTGAGTTTGATCCTCTGATACCTGGTGACCCAAAATTGACTGGGAAATATGTGATCACACACATGTTAGGCATTGAATTAAACCATTCAAAGTGGTGGGACTTAGCAGCTCTATTTGTGATTCTCATAGTTTACAGACTTCTGTTCTTCACTGTTCTCAAGTTTAAGGAGAGAGCATCACCACTATTTCAGACACTTTATGCCAAGCGAACCATCCAACAGCTTGAAAAAAGACCCTCTTTCAGGAAGATGCCATCTTTCCCTTCCCAGAGGCATCAACCCCTCCATTCTCTATCTTCTCAAGATGGTCTTAATTCTCCACTCCATTAAATCCATCACCCACAAATAAAAGTGTTGCAACTGGATTTTCAAATTACTTTACTTAATTAACATACAAAATTGTATTTGATATATGTTATAATTAGCATATGTATAGAGAAAATGTTTCTTAACCGTTTAAGCTACAAACAAACAAATGGGGCATGGCTACGTCCTTCCATTACTTTTGTTCTTTTTACTTTCAATTAAAATCTCTAAATTGGGATATATAATTACTTTGTACCAGTGCAGTGCAGGTATCTCTAGCTCATGGTCCTTAGCCTACTGAACATTTTAGGTTGAAACTTTGGATACATGAATAACTGCATGAACGAAGTCCAGATAATGATATGTTTTATTAACTACGAGAAATTTATCGTATAGGATCCCTGAAATAGTTTACAATCGTTAGTTTAACACATTTTGGCAAATGTAAGATGCTATAAAAGTGTGAAGTGTTAAAAGTGAAAATGTCTTGTACATAACAAATCAAGTAGCAATTCTAAAGCATGATTTCACAAGAAGCTAGCTCTCTCTCAAAACTGAAGATTGAAATGATCCATTCTAAATTTTAACATGTTAGTATACCAGCACATATAGTGATCAAAATGAAGATCTGTGAGGAAGATGTAGACAAATGTTTTAGAATCCAAAAAGCTAGGGCTAGAAAGTAAGCACAGAAGATTCGTATTGGTTAGTGCAGAAAACAATATGTAAGGGGAGATAAAATATGAAATGTAAAAGTTTACACATTTTTTTAAAATTAGCATGTATCTTGCTCAATTATGCAGACGGACTCCACAAGTTTGAAAGGATAATTAAGAGTCCTTTATGTTCTGTGAACTCTTGGATTTGATCAAAATCTGAAATAGAAGAAACATATATGATTGCACTTATAAATATTCTTCCTTGCAAGAAAATATTGTCCACTCTTTAAATTCCCCCAAAACTATAAAAAGGCACTGGAAACTCTTAAGACTTCTCTTTCAACTTGATATATAAACCAGAAGTTCTGAAAGAAATTAAATTATCAGGGAATTCAAACATATCTAGATAAGTTAATCTTAGTTTAGTTTATGGAAAAAATTATATTATGAAAAACAAAATAAAAAACTCTATAACAAGAAAAGGAACAAAATTGTAGCAATAGTTCTCAATCTTATTAAATTCTTCATTCAAATGCATATATTCTACACTCACCTTGACCATTATAAGCCACTTTAGTTTTTTTATCTTACCTTCTAGCAAGCTATTCAAACTACATGCATTTTCTATCTCCAGAAAGAACCAGAACAACAAGCACTCGACAAGTTGAACGTATACTAAATTGATTAGAACTTGTAGCATATGTTTAAAAGAAAACTGTTATGCATTTTAATTATTTTTAGCAATATATCTAACTGTTAATGGTGGTCACTGATCATTAATTAATAATTATGATGAAAAGGTGTTGCACCGTTCACCTCATTCAATCGCGGGACCTCGTGCCAGTTCTTCATATGAATGAAAACAAATGTAATGATTAACGTGGGGTTTTCTTCACATGCATTAATTATATTCATGCGGATATATACATATATATGATACACAACATTTGTAGAAGACTATCGAGTCCCACGTATGAATTTGTGAAAGCTAAAACTCTCTCTTCATGGAATATTGTGGTCCTCCATGTCTAGAAATTTATTTAGAGGCCAACTTTTTCGGCTGAACTTTCAATACAAAACCATGTAATTACAATTCAAAAAGGAGAAACATAAAAGCAACAAAACATGAATCTGATAAATAGTATGATATAGTAACAAATTGAAAATGCAGAAGCATACTTATATAGGGCTAGATGTTAGATAAGACACCAGATCAGCACCAAGGTGGATGAACACAAGAGTAGGTGACTAGAAGTTAAGGGGTCAATTTACATGCCAGACTTATGGTCCTTCCCTTGTCTGGTGTTTCTTCTGGTGTTGTGAATTATGATAATGACTCTTCAGTTGTAATGAGTGAGACCATTTCTGGTGTAACAAAGTTGCAGGTTCGGTTGCATACTGGTTTGATTTGAATTTACGTGCAGCCAAAGTTGTTCCATATTTTCCACCATAAGTTTAGCTCGTTAATTCTTCCATTGGAATAGGATTTTTATTCATTCGAATCCAACCCTGATCACATGCACGATGAACAAGTTATTCAGATCTTCTTCATCTCATTTGAATAATTCCATCACTAAAAGAAGTATATGTTTAGGCAAATGACATGATAATACACTTATATAAAGTTGACATGCAACGATTTGTGTCAATAATTTAGTCATACATTATAACTTTTGAAAATGAAAAGTGAAACAAACTAAATATCACAGTTGGAATTTTGAAATGTATGTTGGGTGCTTAAGAAAATGTAGTGTACATTTATTAACTTCTTTATTCTTTTTTATATTTTATATCTTAAAATATTTTTTATGTGGGTGTTGTTTAGGTGTTATTCACTTTTGGGTGTGTATAACTTTTCCCTATTTTTATACATATTTTTTTATATTAATTGATATTTTTAATTTTTACTGAAATATTATAACTTTTAGTTTAAACTTATCCTAAATAAGTTAGATCTAATAATAATATTTTAGTATCATATAATTTTTTTTTCAATTACCATCATTAATGCAAATATTTATAGAGAATAAAAATATTTTAATAAAAAAATTATTTATTACTCTCTCTATTTTTAACCATCAGATTTTGAAAAATGTATTTTTATTTATATATATTTTCAAAATTTAAGGTCATATTAATTATTCTACAATTAATTATAATTATATAATTTTATACTAAATCTTAATCAACTTATCTCTCTCCTTATATATATATATATATATTATTGTGATGTAAACTGAAAAACATAAAATATGTCATAACTATTTTGTTAAATAAAAAAAATATATTATATTACTGTTTTTTTTATTAAACCTTTAATAAGATATATAAAAAAAATTATAAATAATATTACCGTTAGTTTGTGTAAATCAAGCTTAAAAATATTAGTCATTTTGAAAGGGTATGTTAAGAATTTCATATTAAATAGTATGAATTATTTTGAGGTATTTATACTATACAAAAGATTAATCTTTTAAATTGACTTCTCCTTTTATATTTAAATTGATGCTTTTATTAGGAGTTGGGTTTCAATTAAGGTATAATGATGTTATAAGGAATGTTACACTAAATTGAATAAGTTATTAGACGTGGTATTTAAATATAATGATTTCTTCATATATTCATACTATGACAGAAATTTGAATATTATAGAATACTTAAGTCTCACAGATAATAGTATAAAAGATCCTTTTTAATAGTTAGGTTTTGAAAATGAATTAGTTTCTGAGAATGACTTCATCAAAGTGTTTGGATACTTGACAACAGTGATGAAAAGAATTTTAAACATGATAAAGATGCAAGAAACTGATGAGGTGACATGAACAAATGAAAAATGGGTAATTAGTGTGGCATTGCTGAGAATGACTTCATCAAAGTGTTTGGATACTTGACAACAGTGATGAAAAATTTTAAACATGATAAAGATGCAAGAAACTGATGAGGTGACATGAACATATGAAAAATGGGTTTAGTGTGGCATTGCCCTAGCTGGTAGCAGTAGTTGTAGTAGTGTGTGGCTGATATATCAGTTGAGCAAAAGGTGCACCCACCTAAAGAGTGAAGGATATGATGAAGAAGATAAAAATGTTTGAATGCTATGCATCTGCTGTTGCCTAGGATTTAATTGGCAGTTGGGGTTTGGTAACGCATGCCGAGGAATAGTAAATACCATCCCCACCTACCAAAATCTATGATTTCATCTCTACTTTATCATAAATCTGCATAATCTAATACTTCTTAACATGATCTTGGAAGATATATATCAGTGTAATTTATGTTATTATATTTCATTATCTGATAAATTTAAAATTGTAAGGAAAGGTGAAGATTTATTCTTCAAGAGAAGAAGTGGAAGAAGACAAAGACGTGTGGAGTTTTGTCAGAACAGGTGGAGGCTGAAGATGAAATCGTGTCGAATGTAGAAGATAGAGATAATGTGTAGAGTGCATAGGACTGCAACATGCAAAATTCAATGCTCAAACTTCAAAGTCTGTTCTCAAACCCTTCTTCTCAGTTCTCTCACACCAGCTTCATTATGGAATTTATTATATGCAGTTTGGATGGTTTGGTGAGAAGAGTTAATGAATCCTCAATCACTTTGAATTTTCTTACTATTATGGTGCTAATACCTATTTCACTCTTTGTAGTCTACACTATCATATATAATTTTAACTATAGGTTAAAAATAATTCAAAGTCAAGCATATAAATAAATAAAATTAGAGTTTCAGATAATTCACAATATTGTTTTATTAATTATACGAATGACTTGTGTGAAGTGTACTACCAAAAGTGAATTTAAGAGAAAATATAAAAATGTTTGGTTAATAATACTCTAATGAAAAGAGAGTTCACTTTCCATATAAGAATAACACATTTTCAGATAGTTTTTTTACTGTTGATTAAAATTTCTCTTCTGAAATCACACCATTTTATAATTCTATCAGTAGTTTTATTTGATGAATCTCATTCACAGTTGTATAATATTTAATAAATGTTAACCTTAGAAAGTTGTTAAAAACACCATATTACACGTGTTGCTAACATTCTTCATAATTATATACACTCATTGAATACTCTTTATTAACATTGAACACCATTTTTTGGATTACAGATAATAATTTCTAAGGGTATTTAATAAAAATAGGGATTATTAATATAAATTGATAGATGGTTGTGTTAATTTAGTAGCTTTGACCTTTTCAACTTGTGTTTGCCCCAAAAAACTCAATTTAGTGATATATATGTTTGGTCCATGTCAAAAGTGTATTTGCATACTTATTTTAGTCAGAAATTAAGTTTCGATTCAAAAGCAATACTAAAGTTGCTATTAGAGACTCGGTTTGCAACATGGTTTTTTTGTTTCCAAAATTAAATTCAAATATTTGGAGAAAATACAAAAATTGTTGTTGTTTAAATATAAAACCTAAAAAGAAACTTAGTTTAATATTTTAGATTTAATGATAGATTCGATTATGATTGGATAACGATGAAAAATTGGTGCATATTTTGGAGGATGTGTGATTTCTCTCTCCCATTTTTAACATTTGATATTTGAGAAATCATTTATTGCTTCTGAGAAATACTTTGAATCTTTAAATTCAAATTGTTAAGTTGAATCGGCGAACATCACAGTTCCTTTATTAAACCAGAAAGGTGTCGTTCTCCTTCACATGCATGGCCATAACTGAACAACGAGGTCGGCATCACTATTACTACTGTTCTGAGAGAGTTGGATGACAGTAATTACTAGGGATAGTTACCAACGACCAAAAACAACATTGTGATTTCTGAGTGGTCCCTCTAATTTTTCCCTCACTCTTACCCTCCATCACGTACATATATATCTATTTGTATGTAAGCTGGCTCACTACTACCAATTTTTTTGTATCCCTCTTTTATTTGTTTCCAAACCAACCCTCTTTTTGATTTTGGAAAAATGGAGATAGAACCAGTCACAGCCAATGATAAGGGTGCTCCTGACCATGGTGAAACAATGGGAGTTTCAGAAAAGAGAGGGATGCATCTTGTGTGGGAAGATTTAACTGTGGTGGTTCCAAATTTTGGGAATGGACACACCAAGAGATTGCTTAACGGGTTGAGTGGATATGCTGAGCCTAACACAATCATGGCCATCATGGGTCCTTCTGGTTCTGGAAAATCTACTCTTCTTGATGCTTTAGCAGGTTCTTCTCTACTTCCTTCAGTCCGTGTACACCTTCACTGTGTCTGTGTGTGTGCATGTTAACTTTGTTTTACTTTGTTTTACTTTGTTTACGATTCTCATGTTTGGTTTTCATATCAAAGAACGTACTTAATGTATGATGTACTTCCATGACAAACCACCCACCCTTTTGCTTTGCTTTCTGTGATCTGCAGAATTAATGGAACGTACAAGATTTGTTCTTCCCACTTTTCACTTTTGATCATCATTAATTTTCATTTTAATATTTATACAGATCTTAATATTAATATTAATATCAATATTAGTCTTGTCTTTCCTAACAGTTTATTAGTCCACTCTATGGAAATGTTTGTGTGCAGTCTCTTTCAAATATATGTTGTATCACAAATATAGAATTTGTTAGGTGAATCAGAAATTTGTTTTTCTTAATATGTTTAATAAGCCAACTGAGGAGATGAATCAGATGATGACCAAGAAACTTTGATTTATTTGGATGAACTTTCCTTTCATCTTATTTGTTAGAAGCCAACTGAGGAGGTGTATCAGAAGATGACCAAGAAACTATTATTTATTTGAATGAACTTTCTTTTTATCTTAATTTTATAAGTCAGTTGAGGAGGTGAATCAAAAGATGACCAAGAAACTTTGATTATTTAGATGAACTTTCTTTTATCTCATTCCATGTGGGAATGTTTGTGTCTGGTCTCTTTCACATGTTATACAATAAATAGAATTTGTGAGGTGAATCAGAATATAACCAAGAGACTTTAATTTATTTAGATCTACTGACAGAGATTGTTTGTAGCATGGAAGCACAAATGAACAACACAACGGGGAAAGTGGAAGAAAATAAATATGATCTCTGCTGATATCTTTTCTCTTTCGTAAACAATTTACTGATATTTTTCCTGCATATTGTATTAACCTTTTTTAAAACCAGGCTTAAAATTTCTCAGTTAAAGATACAAAGTTTACTTTCTTTTCCTTTTCTATCATTCAGAACTCTATTTTTTCCTCCTCGCTTTATGTTCATCTAAACAAAACAATCATGCACCCAGTTCCTATTTCAATTTTTCTTTCTAAAATAAGTGCGTAGATATATATTTTGTGGTCTTCAAGAATTTTGAGACCCTTTTCAAATAAAAAGGATATGAAGGAAAAGTTGATGAGAGTGAAAAGAAAATCATAACTATTCTAATCAAAGAACCAGAATCCTTCAGTAAATGACTTGCCAACTTAGAAAAGCGAAACGACAGGATAACATTATGAGTTTATTCATGGAAACATTGTCGCAGTTATAAGGTTGACTGTAGGTTTATGCATAGCCATAAAAATGAGTATGGAGCCATTAAATTGTTCCATTTTTTTCTGTTCCTTTTTAAAGAACTGAGTCAAAAACGTTGTTATTTTTAGAGGGAAATTTAAGATGGCAAAGATTAGCCATTAGGTTTATGGACGTACGTCCCTATTTATTTATTACAATTGATGAAGAGAAGCAACTTGTGACCCACTTGATCGAGAAGAAATGGAAACAAGAAAAAGGATGAAATTAATTTGTTTTCTTTAGTATAAAAATAAAGAAAGTGAAAATCTATGTAACATTGTCACCTATTTTTAGCCCTTCTTTTACCTTCTTTAATCAGATATTTTTAATTTTTATTTTACTTTTCAATTATGTTTATCTATTTTTTTCACTCTATTTTCCCCTCTCTTCAAAACTTGATGAACATCTAAACAGGAAATAAAGAGGTTTACTTGCTTTGACCCTTCTTTCCTATTTGAGAAAACTCAGTTCATTTATTGACTTTCGAGTAACAATATCTACCCGTTGTATGGAGGATTGAATGTTTCATTATTTTCATGGACTTTATTTCATTTTATAAATAATTTAAAATATCACTTCATTTCTTATTTTCAGATATTTATATAGAAAATGGTAAGGATAAGATCTTTTTTATTTTTTTTATTTTATACAAACATTAAAAAGGAATAAATAAAAATTAGATACATTTTTGTAATTACTTATGGAAATAAAAAAATATTTTCTTAGATCAATGATGAGAAAAAAAAAAATACATGTAAAACACCCAAACAGAATCCTCAGCCATAACAGGCTTTTATATAAGCATAATTAAAATAAATAAAAAGGTAGGTGAAGATAGAGTAGGAACAAATGATTCTGTAATTAAGCTAGCTTTGCGGTAACGTACGTTTTTCCTTGTAATACTCATACATTCTATTTTTTTGAACCTGTTTTGTTCTATATAGCCAATTTAGGTTGTTTGATCGAGTTTATTTTCGGTCTTTTTAAGGAAATTTAAGTGGGAGAGAATCATGTTTTATTTGTTTTTCTTCTACGTAACTATATCAGAATTTTCTGAAGCTGCTAAGTGACAGTTTTTCTTTCTTGTCCAGTTTTATTTCTTTTTATAAAATTATCTTAATCTATACAAAAAAATGAAAGCTAGCTTCGTTGTATTATTCAGTTTCTTAATTATTTATGACTAAACCTCTATATATTATGGACTTTAACATCAGATAACTGGGATTCGTTGCAGGCAGATTGAGCAGAAACGTTATCATGTCTGGAAATGTGTTTTTAAATGGAAAGAAGAGGAGATTGGACTATGGGGGTGTGGTAAGAATCCGTGGATATAGTAAAAGAAGACACCAAATTACGAAAACATTAAAATTTATGTTGATTAGTGTCCTAATAATTAACTGAAATGATTGATTGAGTTGTTGTGGAGCAGGCTTATGTGACCCAAGAAGACATAATGCTGGGAACACTGACTGTGAGAGAGACAATATATTACTCAGCAAATCTAAGGCTTCCGAGTAGGATGAGGAAAGAAGAGGTGAATGAGATAATAGAGGGAACAATTGTGGAGATGGGTCTTGAAGAATGTGCAGATAGGTTAATAGGGAATTGGCATTTGAGAGGTATAAGTGGTGGAGAAAAGAGAAGACTAAGCATAGCACTTGAAATTCTCACAAGGCCTACACTCTTGTTCCTTGATGAACCCACCAGTGGTCTTGACAGTGCCTCTGCATATTTTGTTGCACAAACTTTGAGAAATTTGGCTCATGATTCCAAGACTGTTATCTCCTCTATACACCAACCAAGCAGTGAGGTTTTTGCTCTCTTTGATCATCTCTTTCTTCTTTCTGGGGGTCAAACAATATACTTTGGACCTGCACAAAAGGCAACTGAGGTATACTTATGATTCATCTTCTAAACATCATTCATATCATTCATAGCTTATAAGCTAACTATGGTGTATTTGCTCATACAGTTCTTTGCCAAAGCCGGATTCCCATGTCCGAATAGAAGAAACCCTTCTGATCATTTCCTCCGTTGTATTAATTCAGACTTCGACGCTGTCACCACTACTATCATGACCTCTCAAACACTTCATGTATATATGTCTAACCATCTCTTTTATCTATATATATATTCACTAGTTTTCACCACCACTATCTTTTACTTCTTTCTTTCTCTGATTTTTTTTCTTCTAGCTGCTTGATTTTGTGCTATGACTCCTCGTTTTGTTTTCCCTGCTTTAGGGTAAATTCAGTTTTATGAAAAGGTGAACTTGCATGATGCAAAAGAAACCTGACCTAGCTAGCTGGACCATATTTAATTAGCAGAATCCTCAAAATATACTCAAAAGGAAGCTGACATGTAGCTTGAGTCAAGCATGGCCCTAAATAATCAGATACTTAACCTCTGCATAATCACATCTTAGTCACACATAATAAGATCAAGGGATGAGACACAAAATAACACTACAAAATAAAAAGCGAGAAACAAGTATTTATGAGGTTGGACACCTCTTGTCTACTTTTATGATATACAGTTTCAAATATATTTTATTATATCATAACATATTACAACATTTTTGGACAAACCTAATAAAATTATCCTCACTCTTTTAGGGTGTGGTAACCCTCTCACTTTCTTCACGTATCCATATATAATAAAGATTCATGACTTTCTTCATAAATGAAACTTAATGTACTTTAACTGTCCCACCTCATCATACATGTCGAGATTCTCATTCAAGCTGCATTCATCATCTTAGTTTTCACCTACTCCTTAATTTTTGGATATTTGGATTTGATTTGTTCGACCTTCAAGAATGATTTATTAGAACATCTTTAATAAAAGATTTTACTGAGATCTTATATTATATTTTAGTATATTTCTCTATGCCACATAAATATAAAATCTCATTCAATTTTTACAATAATAGTAGATCTCAGTTTGAGATTTTAAATAACTTCTTTTTCTTACCTTTCAAATTTTATCATTTTACAGATCTGAGAGTTTTTTACACAACTCAATCTTTATTATGAAAATCTTGACTCTCTTTCTTATGCAAGATCTTAAAAATAATAAATCTTGAACTGTCAAATATTAACTAATAACCTAAATTCGTGGCAGCTAAAGGTATAAATGAAAATTTACTGTAATATTTTTCTTCCTTCCCTTGAAACCCCTTTCAAATTTGTTACTTTGTCACCAACTTCCTTGTTTCCTTTTTATTACAGGAAGGAATATCATTATCAACTGCAGCAACCAAAGCAATACTCATAGAAAAGTACAGATGGTCAGAGCACGCAGCCACTGCAAGGGCAAGAATCAAGGAAATCTCAAACATTGTAAGTAGCCCTTCCCTCAGAAAATGTTATTGCTAACTACTGTTTGCAGAACTTAACAAGGTTAAGTAATATTGTTTGCACGAGCTGATACTGTTGCAGTAACTATAGGCTATGGAAGAAAAAAACCATATTAATCTACTCTTTGATTTCTTGACATGTTGTGCAGATACACTGATACATTAAAGTTTTTTAAATAGTTTCTCTATCTTTATCTTCGTTATATTATGTCATATAATTTATAATATTTATATATACAAGACTCTGTTTCTTATAAGAGACATTTCTTGGAAAATATAAATCTTTGAATCTAAGGATTAACCCATAAGAAAAATATCAAAACACGGGAACATACTTGTTCGATGGTGCTGGTTCGTTAGATTTGAGGAACATTTGTTATAAGGACCAAGGAATTAATTAATGGTGTTGCTGCAGGAAGGGCATGATTTTGAAAGTAAAAGCAAATGCGAAGCAAAATGGTGGAAGCAACTGTCAACTCTGACTCAGAGATCTTTCGTGAACATGTCCAGAGATGTGGGATACTACTGGATTAGGATAACCATCTATATTGCCTTATCTTTGTGTGTTGGAACAGTCTTCTATGAAGTTGGAACGAATTATAGAGCCATTTTTGCAAGAGGAGCATGTGGCGCTTTTATCTCAGGTTTCATGACATTCATGTCCATTGGGGGCTTCCCTTCTTTCATAGAAGAAATGAAGGTATGCAATATGATACTACTGTTATAAAAGTTTAAACCATGAGAAGAAAAGGGTTATGTCATTTAGGTTTTTTTATCAGTGGTTAACTATTCTTCCCCTTCTGGATACAGATCTTCAACAAAGAAAGACTGAATGGGTATTATGGCGTTGGAGTCTACATTCTCTCAAATTTTCTCTCTTCCTTGCCTTTTGTGTCGGTGATGTCCATTGCCACAGGGACAATAACCTATTACATGGTTAAGTTTCGTTCAGAATTTTCACATTTTGTGTATATCTGTCTGGATCTCATTGGCTGCATTGCGGTTGTGGAGAGCACCATGATGATTATAGCTTCACTGGTTCCCAACTTCCTCATGGGATTGATAATTGGAGCAGGATATATTGTGAGTGTACTATATATAAATATAAGATAAGCCTATTTTTTTTGTTGAAAAATTAACTGTTTCTGATATTAATTAAGGTGTTTATGCAGGGTGTTATGATGATGACTGCTGGCTATTTCCGTCAGACCCCAGATCTTCCCAAATTCTTCTGGCGTTACCCAATATCATACATCAATTATGGTGCATGGGGATTGCAGGTAATTTTGGAGCATCACTATTTTCCAATAAGAGAAAATCTGAAGTGCATCATCAAAATGATATAACTGACAACTGAATAAGTATTTATTTTTACAGCAACTACATAAGTATGTTAACAAATTGAAATATGGTTGACATGAAGATCAAATCTTTTTATAGTATGTGATTGTCTCTGTCACTAGTCACACATCACAAATTCTAATTCGGAATTCCATGCTTTATAGATCATTTTTATAACATGTAAATGTGCAGTGTCTAACCATTTGGACTGAGTTTAACAAAAAGAATTGTAGTCTCCATAGAACTATAGGTCTGCATAATTTTTTATAGAACTGATAGTATTTACTAAGATTGCTTTCAAAAGACTAAAAGACTATATATGAGGAGAAAAACCAATTGAAATATAACTCCAGTTACAATGTGTTTGGAGTGTAATGTAGTTTGTTGTAAACCTTACTGCTTATGGGGAATGCAGGGAGCTTACAAGAATGACATGATTGGGTTGGAGTTCGAACCCTTAGAACCTGGGGGCCTAAAACTGAAAGGAGAATTCATCCTGAAGAGTGTGCTTGGAATTGAAATTGATAATTCAAAGTGGTGGGACTTATGTGCAGTGATGATGATCCTGATATCGCATAGGGTTCTTTTCTTTTTCATTCTTAAATTTAAGGAGAGAGTTGGACCTTTGTTTTATAGTATCTACGCCAGGCAAACTCTTCACCGTATCAAGAAGCGACCTTCGTTCAGGAAAGGACCATCTTTCCCTTCCAAAAGTCACCAATCACTGCATCCCTTGTCTTCTCAAGAGGGTCTCAACTCCCCTATTCATTAGAATCATCACAGCCATTACAAACACAAAGCAATCATCACACAATTCATACCCTCAATATTGTAATATTGCATAATCAACAGCATGTACTTTGTCTTGATAATTGACATGAATAAAATAAATAAGAAAAGGAACGCCTGATACCATGGTTTAAGGTGGTATGGTGAACAATTTAGTGTGTTTGTCACAGTTAATACCCACCCAATCTACTCATTGGATTTCCAATTCAAAGATACACAAATTTGTAGAACACATGTGCTTTAATGACTTGCTGTTCGGGGGAATTAAAATACAACAACATAGTTTTTCAGCAAAGTTAATCATGGTATTTTCTGCTTGTTCTTCACATTCCTGCTCCTTTTACAAAGTTATCTTTCACAGAAATTAGTTTTCAATAGATAGTTATAAACAGCAACATAGTTTTTCAGAAACTTTATCATGTGTTTTATATGAATTGCGTTTTCTCTAATGTATATTTCTCTATTACATTCTCATTGTATAAAAACATTAATTTTTTGAAAAGCAGGACCAATTTACTGGTGAAAAGGGTGCCATGAATGAAACATAAGTTACATGTGACTACTCAAATTCTCATGCAAAAGATGCATATAACATGTGGAGTACAAGTTGACAAGTTACATGTTGCACAAATAATAGAGTAGGAGCCGCATCGATTACATATAACAAGAACATTAATGGCCACCACCACACTGAAAACTGCATTAGATTTATATGACTCTCAAACTTTGATCATGTATACAAATATGCAAAAATAACACAATTATGTATATATAGGCATCAAAGAGTTATTATAGTTATTCACACAGGCTAGAGTTGTTGTAAAAACAGTATCCAGACCCTATATATAACGAAAGCATCTTTTATGATTGTGTATAAAACATATTATTTAGAACAAGAGTTCTTATCATTGAACATAATACTCATTGTAACTCACTGGTAATAAAAAAAACTCAATTTTAGAATGTGATATCTTATGTTTCATTTCTTAATTTTTCAAGACACCAAATAATTACCCATAAAAAAACATTGATTGACTTTTTAGTATCTATTATAGACTGAATTGCAGTATTATTAATCTTATAATTAGTATTACTAATAATGTTCTATAAAAAATAGAAACATTGAATGTTTTGTTTTTAAAAAACAATGTGAGGTTATTGATGAAACACAAAAAAGCTATGAACATAATCAAAATCCCATGTAAGAAGATAGCTGATAAAAAAGGTAAAAGAATGTCCCACAAATAATAGTGCATGAACCACATTAAGAAATGAGAGGGCAGATGAGAAGCACTCTTCATAAGTGGTCACCACCCGACAACTATTATACACTTTTCAATATGTAATTGAAAAAAATGTGATCATATATACATATAACTTTTAATATCAGATTCAAATGAAAACACCTGAAGTTCAATGTCATGAAAAAAAAAAGAAGTAACTTCATAGAGTCACTGAGATGAATATCCACATCCTCTCTACATAGTTATCCACCATTTTTCATTAATTCACCTCTTCAGATTGTTCATCATCATCTATACCTTGTTCATAGAGAAAACTTTCAAAACTTCAAAGTATTGCAGATATTATTAAACAGCAATTCAATCTTTAATTTGAATCCTTAAATTGTTTTGAGTTACATACGAGTAGATGTTTTGTTGTTTTGTGAATATTGATTTATAAAGAAATGATAAATATCTCCTCTGGGGTGTGCCCCAGAGTCCCACATTTATCTTTATCCTTCACCTGCATCGCCATAATTATACAACAGTGTACTATGGCTGCGTCACTATTGTTCTTCTATATGGAAGTTGGATGAAATTAATACTCTGCATACTTCAAAATGGTCAAAAATTAGCATATTCAGTTTCTATATAATCCATTCTATTGCATGAAGGAAATTGAAATATAACAGTGGAATAGAAATACTAAAATAATATAGTATATATATATATATATATATATATACACATGTATATGTATATATATATATATATGTACATGTGTGTATATATATATATATATATATGTACATGCTGCACAGTAAGTGTATGGTTAACAGATAAAAGAAACATAAAAAAGTGTGTGTGTATATATACATATACAGGTAAACTGGTTGGTTCCTCAACCATTCTATTTGTTTCCCTCTTTGTTTTGATCCAACCAAAGCCTGTTTTTGGGTTTAGAAGAATGGAGATAGAACCAGCCACAGCCAACGAAAAGGGTGTTGCTGAGCATGGTGAAACGATGGGAGTTTCAGAAAAGAGAGGGGTGTATCTTGTGTGGGAAGATTTGTCTGTGGTGGTTCCAAATTTTGGAGATGAACACACCAAGAGATTGCTTAACGGGTTGAGTGGATATGCTGAGCCTAACACAATCATGGCCATCATGGGTCCTTCTGGCTCTGGAAAATCTACTCTTCTTGATGCTTTAGCAGGTTCTTCTCTACTTTCTTCAAGTGTGTTTGTGTGTGCATGTTATTTCTGTTGTACTAAATCTGTATACAATTTTCATACCAAAATTAAGATGCTCTTTCACAGTTTGGTTTTTGCATCAAACTTCTTGTCTTTCCTTTTATTATGGCTAGTTTTTGACTGACTCAGTATCCTTGTTGAGGTCATTTGAGTATATGGACTTCAAATAATCAATATTGTGTCATACACTTTTTTTTCAATCAGTCATAAGCATAAAAACCAGAACTAAATCTTGAAATAGAGAATATTGCAGGTATCTGACACTAAAATCAGATTGTGGGGGACTGTTCTAAAACAAGAACTTATCTTAACTACAACTCTTCCTATCAAGTAAATCTAATGACTATACCGTATGAAAAAGCTAGTTGAAGCATCTATGTGGTCACTTTCATACGTTATGCTCAAATTATTTGAATTTCTGAGGTGAATTTTTGGATTAGAAGACCAAGAACTCACAGCTGGAGGAAAATAAAATAAGATGTGAATTTTTTTTTCTCTAGTTTGGAAGCACATAAAACAATGGGAAAAATGAAAGTAAATGACTAACTTTGTGATCTTTCTTGAAAAATTTACTCATCTTTTTAGTTTTTTAACCTTTCTTGAAATCAAGCTTCAAATTTATCAGTATATGTAGTTTACTTTCCTGTCATAATGTTTCAACCATATATAGTTTTTACATGATTTTTTCTTCCATGTTTATATTCATCTAAATAAAATAATCATGCATACAACATAGGTTAAAAAGTTTATGATGGAACAATTTTTAAGTTGAAATTTAGACCTAGAATTCTAAAAATTAATTTTTTAAAACAAGAGTTAACTTCTAATTATGTATTATTATTATATACACTATTTACTTTTTATGAATATATTTGAAATCTGCAATAATAATTAAGAGAGAGAGTGAGAAAAAGAGAGATGTGGAGAAGACACTGAAACATGAGTGTGAAAAAAATCATTTGTCATTCATGTGTCCATTTCAATGAAAGGATCCAGGTGTCTCCTTCCAAACCATTACCTACCTCTCATCACTGTCAATATTTAAGGTTAATTAATTCACATGACCTAAAGAACACTTAATTTATGCTAAATAATATTATATTTAAAGAAAATTCTTTGTTTAATATCTTAATACTAATTAGAGTTACTATTGTGGTGGTTACAGCATTAAATATGAGAATAATTAAGAAAATAAATTAGACCAATTAGACCTTAATTATTTTTCAATGATTTGGAAAAGAAAGAAGTAAAATAAGTTGTAAGTTATTTGCTAATACCAATAAGAAAGAAAGAAAATCTCAATTTAAGAGATTTCTGCAAAAATTTTACTTTCACGCAGTTTGGTTACCTAAAAAATCATAAAAAATATATATTTTTATTTCAAATTTTATAATAATTATGAAAATATCATTTTTTTTTATTTTTAAATGTTTCTATTAAACATATACTTTTATTTTCACTCTTTCTTATACAAAATAATGAAAAGACATAAAGCAACAAAAAAAGCAGGTAATATTTATAAAACAAAACATAAACATAATCTTAATTAATCAATGCTTACAAAAGAAAACAAATGTAAAAACATTTTATCATCCTTAGCAAAACATGGCTGTACATCCATGCACGTTTGGAAATTCGGTAGAAACAAATGAACTTGTAAGCTAGTTAGCTGTGCTGAAATTTTAATCTTTATGTAATAATTAACTAGATATTTTATCAACTCTTTTTTATAAATTAAAACAAAATCAAATAAAAATTAGTCAAGATCATGAACTCTAAAACATACAATGATTAATATGAGATAATTAATCAATCTTGATTCATTGCAGGCAGACTGAACAGAAACGTTATCATGTCTGGAAATGTGTTACTAAATGGAAAGAAGAGGAGATTGGACTATGGGGGTGTGGTAAGAATCCATGGATATAGTAAAAGAAGGCACTAAATTACGAAAGAATTAAAATTTATGCTGATTAGTGTCCTAATAATTAACTGAAATGACTGATTGAGTTGTTGTGGAGCAGGCTTATGTGACCCAAGAAGACATAATGCTGGGAACACTGACTGTGAGAGAGACAATATATTACTCAGCAAATCTAAGGCTTCCCAGTAGGATGAGGAAAGAAGAGGTGAATGAGATAATAGAAGGAACAATTGTGGAGATGGGTCTTGAAGAATGTGCAGATAGATTAATAGGGAATTGGCACTTGAGAGGTATAAGTGGTGGAGAAAAGAGAAGACTAAGCATAGCACTTGAAATTCTCACAAGGCCTACACTCTTGTTCCTTGATGAACCCACCAGTGGTCTTGACAGTGCCTCTGCATATTTTGTTGCACAAACTTTGAGAAATTTGGCTCATGATTCCAAGACTGTTATCTCTTCTATACACCAACCAAGCAGTGAGGTTTTTGCTCTCTTTGATCATCTCTTTCTTCTTTCTGGGGGTCAAACAATATACTTTGGACCTGCACAGAAGGCAACTGAGGTATATTTACTTATTATTCATCTTCTGAACACCATTCATAACTTATAAGCTAACTATGGTGTATTTGCTCATGCAGTTCTTTGCCAAAGCCGGATTCCCATGTCCGAATAGAAGAAACCCTTCTGATCATTTCCTCCGTTGCATCAATTCAGACTTTGACGCTGTCACAACCACTATCATGGCCTCTCAAACACTTGATGTATATTTGTCTAACCATCTCTTTATATCAAGTTTCATTATCATTTGTTTTCCTATTATTATTTTCTTCTAACTTGCTTGATTGATTAATCTTGTTTTCCTGCTTCTTGGCACATTAAATTTTATTGAAAGGTGAACATGCATATGATGCAAAAGAAATTAACTTTACCTAGCTAGCTGGAACATATATAATTAGCAGGATCCTCGGAAGATCATAAAAGCTCAAAAGGTTCACAAATGTAACTTGATTGCATCGGTTGGTTGGCCTTGAAAAATCAGATATTACCCCTTGCATAATCACATATTAATCATATATATAGTTCAAGTTACAAATTTTTATTTCAACTGTAATTTGACTTCAATGTGTTTATTGACAGGATGTATTGGTATGAGTACATAATAGTTACTTATATTCAATTTCGTATTTAGGTTGAATTATATAATATACTTTTTTATTAAAAAAAAGCATCTTAATTAAAACATGCTTTCAAACAATAAAAAATATCCCCCATTTTTAAATCGAGAAAGTTTTAAAAGTTATAAATTAAAACATATATTTAAAATCATAAGTATCCATAATCAATTTATGTATTGGCAAAATATAAATTAGAAGGAAAATATTTAAGTTTGAAGATGAATAATAATGCATCACTCTTTTAAAAATTAAACTAAAAAATTAAGTTACTTTAATGCATGAGAATAAGGATGAAATTATAACTTGAGTTTAATAAAATTAAACTGCATTGTCCTTTTTAATATGATTTTTAAAATACTTATTATCAAAGTCATCAACTTCCACATGGCAAAAACTTTTACACTGACATATATAATGTACTAAGTAATACTTTTTCTTCCTTCCTTAAAATCACTTCATATCAATTTTGCAACTCTCTGGGTATCTTATCCCTTTTTTAATACAGGAAGAAATATCATTATCAACTGCAGCAATCAAAGCAACACTCATAGAAGAGTACCGATGGTCTGAGTATGCAACCACTGCAAGGGAAAGAATCAAGGAAATCTCAAACATTGTAAGAAAGTATTATCACTAACTACTGTTTTCAAGAACATTAAAACGTCACATAATAATATTCTTTGCATGAGCTGAAACTGTTATAGAGCTATCTAGGCTATGAAAACAAAAAATAGTATAACAGTGACGGACTCATCGTGTTCATTAAAAATAAGGGAGATAAGAAAAAGGTGAACACTTTTCACAATCTAAGAAACTCATTTTGTTTTCATTTTTTAGCTAGTTTTTGACTTCTTGTGAAAATGCACTAATATTAGACATTGTTTCGTAAAAGAGATCTTGACTCTTAGAAAATACATGTGCTTGAATTTGAACACATATATGCATAAGAAAAATATCAAAATATGATAAAACAAAGTTTAACTGAATACTTCACAACAATTGGAAACATAATTTTTTGGGATGTAAAGGCCACATAATTAATCGTGTTACAGGAAGGACGTGATTTTGAATGTAAAAGCAAATCGAGGGCGAAATGGTGGAAACAACTATCAATGCTGACTCGAAGATCTTGTGTGAACATGTCCAGAGATTTGGGATATTTCTGGATAAGGATTACTACCTATGTTGCCTTATCTTTGTGCGTTGGAACAATCTTTCATGGAGTTGGAACCAGCTATAGAGACATTTTTGCAAGAGGATCATGTGCCGCATTTATCTCTGGTTTCATGACATTCATGTCCATTGGGAGCTTCCCTTCTTTCATAGAAGAAATGAAGGTAGGAAATGTTAATGATACAAATTTAACAAGTTAAAAACATGAGAAGAAAATGTTTGTGGCATTTAGTTTTTATATTTTTTACCCTCTGGATACAGGTCTTCTACAGAGAAAGACTGAATGGTTATTATGGAGTTGGAGTCTACATTCTCTCAAATTTTCTGTCTTCCTTTCCGTTTTTGGCAGTGATGTCCATTGCTACGGGAGCAATAACCTATTTTATGATTAAGTCTCATCCAGAATTTT
This sequence comes from Macrotyloma uniflorum, assembly GCA_016859785.1. NCBI lineage: Eukaryota > Viridiplantae > Streptophyta > Magnoliopsida > Fabales > Fabaceae > Macrotyloma > Macrotyloma uniflorum. Next base: position 2,154,653 of record BDMB01000031.1, read on the forward strand.
CACAATTTGTGTATATTACACTAGATCTTATGGGCTGCATTGCCGTTGTGGAGAGTTCAATGATGGTTATAGCTTCACTAGTTCCCAACTTCCTCATGGGATTGATAATTGGAGCAGGATATATTGTAAGTGGACTATATACAAAAGCAAGATAAGTCTGTTTTTCATTGAAAATTAAATGTTGCTGATATTAATTAAGGAGTGTGTTCAGGGTGTTATGATAATGACTTCTGGCTATTTCCGACCGATCCCTGATCTTCCCAAATTCTTCTGGCGTTACCCAATATCGTTCGTCAATTTCGGTGCATGGGGATTACAGGTAATTTAGAGGCATCTCCTTCTAAAGTGTATGATCAAAAGGATATCAACTGAAGTAGATGGTTTATATATTTAAATGTATTAACAATTTGAAATATAGACTTATCAGGGACTGGGGTGATACTCAGATTTAGTGTCTCAACAGTATTGTTTCTGAAATTTAGCCTTTTCAGTGTGTAATATAACAACCGCAACTTGCTCACCTTACTTATGGGAATGCAGGGAGCTTTCAAGAATGACTTGATTGGCACGGAGTTTGATCCCTTAGATCCTGGGGGCCCAAAACTGAAAGGAGAATTCATCCTCAACACCATGCTTGGCATTCATGCTGATAATTCAAAGTGGTGGGACATAGTTGCAATCACGATCATCCTCATATTGCTTAGAGTTCTTTTCTTTTTCATTCTCAAACTTAAGGAGAGAGCTGCACCTTTTCTTTATAGCATCTACACCAGGCAAACTCTGCAACGTATCAAGAAGCGACCTTCATTCAGGAAAGGACCACCTTTCCCTTCTAAGCGGCACCAATCACTGCATCCCCTGTCTCCTCAAGAGGATCTCAACTCGCTTATTCATTAACACCATCATTTGCTGATGCAAATATTAAATATTAAGAAGAGTAGTTAGCTAGTTATTATTTCTATAGGAATAATTGATAACTGTCATATGCTCTATAAATAAAGAATATTTTTTTTTTTAATTAATCGTTAAAATGAGTTTCTACAGTAGCAGAGTCACTTCCATCCCACTTAGCTCTTCCCATTAGGGGTTATGTCTGCATACATGGACCAGTCAAACAAACAACCTTACCTCATGGAATTAAGGAATTAAGGAGTTTCAATTTTCAGGATTTGTCCTGATCGGATCCAGTGGTCAGTGCCAGATTCCACTATAGTAAACTGCCACTGATGCCATCAGGCCTTATCCCTTATAAGAAGAATATCATTAGATTATCATGTGGGTTATGGTTTGCTCGTAGTTATCCATCCCTTTGTGAGGAAGTAACCAAAGGGTTTGTGCATAATCGTACATGTAACTCTAAAAAAAAAAAAAAAAAACACCAAAGAAAGCAAGAAACTACAGAACATCTAATGGAACAATAAAAATTTTATGTACTACAGGCGCCCAATTTCTTTCAGAAGTTTACACCAATCTAATAATTTGTGAATCAATTTGTATAACTAACAATAGATGCAACACACATCACTCTTTCTAAGATTTCTTCTCATTAGATTCTCCATTTTCAACTCGATTGTCAAAACCGTGATAAGGAACTTCAATCATTGCCCTAGGAATTGGCCGTTCATTGAAATCTTCAGGAAAGCATTCAAAGTCAGGACCAAAGTTGAACTTAACGGTGCAGTTTGGTTCATTGGGGAGTGTAAACATTGATGCAGCAGGATAATATCGACCACCATGGAGATCCTTGAAAGCTACACCTTGACATATGCCATTTTTAAAAAATGATATCTCACTTCCTGCACACAGAATAGAATATTAGAAACTTACAAATTGAATACATAAAATACACCTTACAGTTTCCCTCAAAAGATACAACTTAAATTATAGAAAATATCTATAAGCAAGGAACAACAATAACATCAAACCCTTTTCCCACTTAGTGGACTCGGCTACATATATCAAATACTCTCAAACTATCATACTTCAATTGTGTAGACATGTATTACATGCAAGGATGCTGTTACTAAATGTCAACAACTTTTTCAATTACAAGGACTAAGGAACATGGCTAAGGAAGGCCTCTTACAAAATTAAATTTGCCATCAAGGTTTTCAAGGATTCACTGACAAACATGCCTAACTTTCAGTCAATCAATTTAACATTGAGGAATTCAAGATACACTAAGACAAAGATGCCAAAATTAATTCAGGATCAAATTACAGTGACGGTCACAAATTGTACTTAACTACCTGCAAAAATGCTACAAATATATTTACTACTCTGCATTTGAGAAAATTGCAATATAATCTTCATATATACACTGGATTCACTAGTTCCTACTCATCCATGACCATGATCTCTTCACACATCATAAAACATGTATACTCACTTAAACCTCTACTATATGTTGCAAAATGCTGTCTACCCACCAAGTTTCCAAACCAGAAGTATTGTAAATGTAGAATTGGTGAGCTGGATAATGTTTGGTCTATTTTTTTCAGGTAGCTTCTCTTCTGATTAAAAATAAAACAAAATAACTTCCAATAAGCTTCTACAGAAGCTCTATGTTTTGGATTTTTTACATTCTTATGAAAATACTTAAGAATTTTTCTTAAATTGTATTTGATTTTCCTTCTTTTAAAGAGAAGAGAGTTCAAAAAAGTTGGATCAAACACTATCCTAGTATAATCTTGAGAATACATGATTTACCATTAAATATTTATAGATGGGGAAAAATGACATTTTTTTGTACATGCTCAACACTTTTCACTCAATTGATCAGAATCTACTGGGAAGTTTACAACATAACAAGTTCATTTTCACTTTCATCCCTAAATTATTCACATTATTGTCATCCTGGTAGAAGAATTTGAATTTTTTATCAACTGAAGTTCCATGGCAAGGAGAACACACCATCAGCAAAATGCATAACAAGAATGAAAGAAATAGAACAATTCACAATAAGAATTTACAGAAAGAATCAGTGTTATGGCCACATATTAATGAAGATTTTCAATATTGGGTAAGGTTGGAAACATATAAGCTAACAAAAATGGCATTGGCCTATTTGTAAAAAAGGAGTAATCTGAAATCAAGCTGCACCTATTTCACTGCCCTAGAATATCCTAGATGTAAATCCATGAATGGGTCCATATCAAATTACAAATATCCCATATCCAAGATAAGTCCAACCAATAAGATTACTTTGAAGAATGAAATAACCCATAGTACTCAGGGTTTGCAAGTATAAAACTTTAAATTCTATAAAAAAAGAGTGTTCCAAAATGACCATTCATCTGAGTGGAGATGATGCATGCATAAAGAATTTTCTCATTTTCCAATTCTATGCATAACTCCAACACATGTTTACCGAACTTTAGATGACAGTTAGGTGCTTCTACTTAATCTTGTTACAGAAAGAAAAGAAAGGACACGAAAACCATAATATTAAGTTCTACTCTCATCTCCGCTGCATGTTTTTAGGCTGAAACGGCTGAAAATTTTGAACAAATTCTCTCATCTCTGTTTCTATGTTTCTATCAAGTTTGTTTCCGTTATCTCTCTCATTTTTATTATTCTCTCTGGAGGCTCTAATCTCTGTTTTATCAAATCTCAAACACTGTTTCGAGATACTTACATACAAACAATTTGCATCTCTGTCTCCAACAAATTTTAGTATTTCAGTTTCTTTTAATATCTGCATTAAGCAATTCGCAACAGATATTTCTGGCTATGTCTTGGTTTCTTTGTCAGCAAAATATCATTCTTGCACAACCAGCATATATGTGTTAGCTATTAAAGATTCGCACGGTCCAAGTTTTCATTTGTTAGAAAATGTTTTTGTTATGTTCACTGTTCTCTATATAAATCATTAACATCCTTTTGTTTGAGTTCTGCACCTCTCTACATTTTTTAACAAGGTTTCCAAGTCTATGCCGTAGGCAGCTTCACCATCCATCACAAGTGTATATGACACATTTTTGTCCACCACCTATCATTGAAAATACTGATAGATAAATTGGCAACATACAGTTTCCCATACTTAAGAATCCATGCAGAAAATAGATGCAATAACCCAATTTCAATAAAGCAATACAGACATAAAAACAAGGTTATCAAGTTAAATCTCTCCGTCCCCCACCTCCCATTAGCCTGAAGAATTAACTAAGCCCTCAAACACTAAACAAGCAACAATCAGGTATTTCAGTTGTATCTTCACTCAGAAACACTAATCACCAAGTACAAATCTAACAACCCTGTTAACCTAGCATTGGAAATTCAGTTTCCTAGCTGAAAAAGGTAAATTAGAATCATGAAAACTAAATAACAAAGTTGAATACTGACCAGGCACTACTTTGGGTGGATCTTCCTTAGCATCTTGAGCACAAACATATCGCTGGCCTTTATACCAGACCAACTGGGGTGTATTGGGGGCATAGTTTTTGCCATCAGGCAAATTGATGTAGAAACCAATAACATCTCCTTCCTTGTACCCTTCCTCTCCATACTTCTCCCTATACGCCTTATGAATCTTACTCCCATCAATGTCCCTATACCCAAAACTGTTCCCATCGTACCCAACCGGCGCCTGCAAATCACCCTTCTCAGTCGACCACCCAAGGCGCGTGTGCCCAGTCTCCCCCAACTTCACAACCCTAATCTCAAAGTACCAAGCGCCTTCAACAACCCCGCGCGTAGCCCTCACCATTCGGTAACCCTTGGTGCTCCCCGCACTCATTCTGTCCTCGCTCAGTTCTACCTTCTCCGCTTTGTACACCTTCGACAGACAAATCTTCATCTCCGCCGTGTCGTCGCTCTTGTCGGGGAATCGCGGAACCGGCGTAATCAGCACGTTGTCCTCGCCGTTCGCGTGGTTGTTGTTGTTGCCATTATTGTTATTATTGCGGTTGTTCTTCTTCTTCCCCTTCCGCGTCGACTTCGTCGCCCACACGTTATTGTTCTTCTTCTTCGATTTCTTCGCGTTCGGCGCCGAGCCGTTCGTGGCCGGAGTCGTGGCGTTGTTGGCTCCCTCAGCCGGCGCCGGCGCCGGCGATTCCTCCTTCACAGCCTCCGCCGTGAGAGAGGATAGTTGCTTCTGCTTCTTCGGCGGTGGCTCTTCGTCGGAGGCGTCGCCTTCTTCGCGTCCGGATTTCTGGGACTTTTTGGAGCCATCGGAGGCGGCCTCGTCGTCGGATAGTTCATCGGAGGGGTCGGGCTCCGATTTCACGTCGTTGGGGGGCTCGGTTGGAGTGTCGGAGGGTGTGCTGGTGGTGGCGGGAGGGGCTTCCGGTGATTCGGCATCGGTGGCTACGGCGGTGGCGGTGGTGGGTGGTGGCACCTCGTCTTCTTCATCTTCCTCGTCTTTGTAAGTGGCTTGTAGGCTATCCATAGCTAGGGTTTGGTTTAACGGCGAGAATGAATCGGAAAGTTGAGAAGGGTGGCTCCGATAAGGAAGGGAAGAAGAGTATTTAGTAAAATAGAAGAAAGTGAAAAGTAGAGAATAGTGAACTTGCACGGCCCAATGGGTTTCTATTTCTTCAGGCCCATTAACAACACATCTATTATTGGGTTTTATAGTAAGGAACGCTATTAACAATTTTATTATGAAACAAAATAGAGAAAAAAGGTCATGAATAAAAAGTTAATAATATTATATCTTCCTCCTAATCTTCCCATAAATTATTTTATTATTTTATTGGGAAAAAAAAACCCTATAAAATATTTCTTCCTTTAAATGTTTTGTATAAAAATAAAACAATTAATGACTAAAAAAACTAATAAAAGGGAAAAATGTAGAAGGGATGAGTAAGTTTGGTTGTGTGGGAAAAAGTAAAAATGTAAAGAGAGATAAATTTTGCATGTAATACCTAACTTATTTTTATTTTAAAATTTTAAAAAATTATAATATCTATTGTTGTTAAAGTTTAAATATAAAATATTTTTTTTATTCATAATAAATAAACAAATCAATCAATACTATTAAGAACAATATTATTATAATAACTTTTTATTTTCTCTTTAATAAAATAGTTTCCTTTTTTATTTATTATTATTATTTATTTCTTAATATCTATTATGCCGAGTAATTGAGAATTATTCAACAACAATTCATAGACTAAAAATGTGCTTACTAATCAATCAATTTCAATTTTTTTTTCTTACCCACTAAGTCATTACACTATAGTGAGGGAGAGGGTGATGCGTTTTTATAACAAACCAACTTCGTATTTTGACCAAAAGAAGAAGAAAAAAAGGTTGATAGAAGTTGTAATACGAAACATTTATTTGTTCAATTAATGTTTCATTGTGAAAGCTTAATTTTCTAGAATATACTCGCAGATAGATAAGTATGTGGTTTTTTTTTTTTCTCTACTTATTATTCAACTTTCTAGTCTTTTAAGTTCATTATTTTTTGTTCATATATAATTGTTAAGTCTACAAGTAAAGAATTATTTTTTGGAAAATTGAATTGAAGAATTTTCTATACAAAATCAAGAAAAAAAAAAAAATAGAAAATGGTAGTGGAAAGAGAGTGGGGTAAGTTTCGTTTGGTTGTGGCGTGCGTAGGTTGTTGGTGTGGTTTGGTTTGGTTGACGATGTTGTTTGGTTTCGTTGACGATGAATGCGTGAATTGCGTTTGCGCGTAAACCCCACTCTTTTTCATTCTTTCAAACCTTATAAGAAACAAAGTCAAAACCTAGACTCAAAACAAATGAAAAAAATACATTTTTAAAATTTATAAAAAATAATATTTTTAATATATAATTTATATTTAATTAAAATATTTTTATGATAAGATAAAAGAGTAAAAATTGTGTTTAAAAATTGTTTTCAAAATTTGAATATATATATATATAAGCAATAATATTTTATATTAACAAGCATTGATGCAGTGGTTTGAGATTCTCATTAATGAAAACAAAATGTCAAACTTTTACTTTATGCTAATTCCTCATAATGGTTGATGAATAATATTATTTATCAAAATTTTCAATAAATAAGTTATTTCATGTTTGAGTTTAATTGTTATGGTTGATATTTTATGCTTTAGGGTTTGATTAATTTGAATCAGATTCTGTGAAGATATTTAATGAGTAGAAATTCTTTGTATCTTTTATCAAGAATAATTTTAAATTGTTTGTCAAATTTTATCAAATAAATAAAATATTTAATATTTTCATATATTAAATGTATGGATATAATAAGTTTTCTACTATTTTCAAATTAGATTTCCTATTCCGTATAATAACAGATATTTATACATAATTTTAAAAAATTAAATAGAAAAATATTTGAAAATAATTAAAAAATAACTAATAATGAAATTAAACTTGTAGGAGTATTTAATACCTTTTATAATTATTATTTTTTCACAGTAAAATTGACATCACTCATTCATCAATATAATTCTTAATATTAAAAAATACATGTTAAATTATTATTTTCAACAACCATTCTTTATTTTAGAATCTAATTACATCATTTGAAAAGACTAAATAATTATTTTTTGGGGTGAAGACTAAATCAATTGACTCGTACAAAAGTCATGACTATTGACGAAGCAATTAATTTTTATTTTTTTTACAATATTAAGAGTAAAATGGACTGATAATATATAAAATTAATATTTTTTAATTTTAAAAAAGGAAATAATTAATTAATTACACTGCAATATTTACGAAAATCTATCTGTAGATTATTAAGAAAAGGAAAAATAAAAATAAAAAGAGAAACCTGAAAACCCCACTGTTTCTGGGTTGTTCGAAATTGGAACGAAATGTTTAATGTATTCTACAGAAACAGCATGTGCCTTGCGTTGCGTTGAGTTGTATGTGTATAAATATAAATATAAACATTTCAAGGTCAAAATTCTTCAAACACTTTGCATTGTATTCGAGCACAAACCAGACGAAGGGATCCAAATTCTTCATCTTCCTTTTCTTCTCTGTCTTCTCCATTCTCTTTAATGGCTCCAAACAAGCTCAATACCTCGGTAATTCCAGCCATCTCTTCCTTAATTTCATCATCTTCTTCTTAATTTCAGCTTCAATTTTGTTTTCCTTTGTTTTTTTTTTTAATCTAAATTGTTGGTTGGTTCGGTTCATCAAATGCTAGGGTTTTTCTTCGCTAGCAAGCTTTGCTCATTGGGATGCTTATCTGTGTCCCATTTTGTGCTCCTGGAATTTGGGAGACTGGGAATCCTTTACTGTTGTTACAACTGGCCATATTTTTTTATACTAGCAAATTCAATTGCTTTTCCGGAAAAATATAAATGAGGATGCCCAAAACTGAGTTAGAGTTAAAATTGACCTTGATTTACCTCATTACTTGTAGGATCAGCGTCCAGTAGGATTGCTTGTATGAACAAATTTTATAGATTGTTAGGTGGTTAGTTGTGAACCACTACTCTTCATGCCAGCAGTCTGTGCTACCTTCATATCTCTTTGACATAGAGATGTATCTGCCAATATGAATACCTACTGATCATTCATATGTTCATGTTTATAATTAATAGAAACACAACCAAAGTCCAAATATATTCACTGCTTCAGAGGACAGCACTTTCACTTTCACGTATATCAGTATCAGTGACAAGTGTATATTTCTTGTTTTGCGAACGTTGTCTGATTTACTTTGTTCAACAGGGAAGTGCATGTATGTCATGTTCACAGGCTGACAATGGTTTTGTCAATTCCTTTTCTCTATTCCCCGAGAAAGCAGTGCAAGAGATTCTTCAATCTCCCATCCAGGGATCGGATGACCATCTTATAGAGTTCTCTGAAGCATTAAGAAGTATGATCATATTTTGTTCAAATTATTAATATCAACTGCAACAAGACATGATCTTGATGCAAAGATCTTTGTCCTTATTTTATCTTGAACTCCTTCTAGCTGTTGCAAAGGCTCTCAGACAAGTTGCTGAAGGAAAAGCTTCTGCTCAAGCTGAAGCTGCTGAATGGAAACGTAAATATGAGCTGGAGAGGGATCGGAATCTGAAGTTTGAACATGCAGGTTCTAATGATTGAATAACTACTAGATGCAGATTCTTTATTTTTATATTTTCCATTCTGTAGCAGTTGATATTGCACAAGGAAAATAAACTTTGTCATCTGTTTTTGACTTAACTGTGATCATGCTCTCTGTATACTAGTAGATTCGTGAACAATTTATTTCTTTTGGTTACTTCCGTTCGCATATTTCAGTTGTATACGATGTCTGTTACTTTTTATTTTCTTTGTTCGTACCCATCATCTCGTCGAAAATTGCTGTCTTAAAAGTCTTTAGTTTAATCCAATGCAATTTCTGTCTGTCAGTGATTGGAATACAAGTTCATATATATAGATGTATTGTGTTGTTTGGAAGTGAGGAAGTCTACTTTTACTCTGTCAAAAAGAGTGCTTTTCTGGCTTCATTTTTTGTTCTTATATGTTTTAACGGTTGAAATCTTTTGCTTTAAATAAGGAGTGGTTTTGTTCATTGCAGTTTTCTGAGCGCCTTGGTTTTCCTTGCATGGTGAATTGACAAAATAATGTATTTCAGAATTTCCACTAGTGAAAATATAATACCCCTATTTTAATAAGGTTGCAAGAAAGTTAGTTTGATGGTCTCAATCCTGACCTGAAGAGGATGTAGAACATTAAATATGTACCTTCTAAGCTTCTAATATCTACGAAGGTCCACCGGCAATACTGAGAAATACTAAAGATATAGTAATTGAAGCATAAAAGTGAATGTTAGACTTTTCTAATTTTCCATGACTCCCAGTTGTTTATGCTACCATGTGGCCTATATCATATTAAGTGCTTTCTATCTCCTTTGTTATGTGATGTTCTGTCTATATCTCAACTTTAGGAGTTTGAAATTTGTGTTTGCTGTTTGTTTTTATTACAGAGAAATCATGTCTTGAGCATCAGGTTGATCTTGATGATGTGAGGATAAATAGTCCTTCCAAACAACCTACATCATGTAATGTAGGTAACGGACAGTCTGAAAAATGTTGTTCGAGGAATGGTATTTGCTCCCATGAGGTTCTTAAGGATGGAACACCCAGTTCTGATTCCAAGATAGTCAAAAAGGTATTTAATAACTCCCTGCTTGAAGCAAATTGGGCTAATGATCATGTTGAAACTGTTGATATTTTATATTTTGAAATATTTGTGTCTCTGTGATCATGTGTTTGTCTAGCCTTTTTCTGATGATTCTCATGCTCAAACATTCATAAGGCTGAATATGCTATGACTCTTCAGAACAGCACAAGCTGTTGAGTCTTATGCCGTTAAATTCAAATTACAACTGGGGTAACTACTAACTAGTAATGTTATTAAGCTACAAAATTATGGAAATAACTATTAAATTTTTTGTATATCTTTTCCCATGACATTGTGCAAGTACCATCACCCTATGTTTAGACAAATTTCTCCGACCAGTAATTAGTTCATATACTTGCTGTTATTTTCTCTTTATGTTGTGTTGGTTGATAATCTTAAAATTACACATTCAACCCTAACTAAACAATAAAAAAGCCTTATCTGACTATGTGAGATTTGCTACATATAGATCACACAACAGCATTCAGCTTTGCTAAAAATCAAAGCTTCGAGGATATTATTTACCATTAGATCTCCCTTGACAAATTATTCCAAACTCTTCTCCATCTCCTTTATTTTACAGGACTAAAAACTGCCATCTGCATTTCTGACCGATGCCTCTCATGGCCTGTTTTGTACACGTCCAAACCAACTCAATGGCTACACCAACCAGTAACCTGACCTTTCTTGTGTGGCCACACGTCCTTCTTAATATTCTCTTTTATGCTACTTTTACCTTTCTCTTATGTTGTCCCTTGAAAGTCCAACATTCTCTACCATATAATATAGTCAGATGTATAGCAATAGAAAAGCTTTCCATTGAGTTTGGTAGAGGGACTTTGCAATCACAATAACCCTTGATGCCTTTCTCTATTTTATGCATCCCACCGTGTGTGACATCCTCATGAATTTCTGCATCATTTTGTATTATTGATTCCATATATTTAGACTTTAAAACCTGTAGTAAGGATCTTCTACCCTTTTCACTTCCAAATCATATTCTTCTTGTCTCCTGCTAAATTTGCAATGCATATACTTCGTTTTATTCCTGCTTAGACAAATTGATCTTAATTTATTTCTTTATTCTCGAGACAGGCTTCATTTAAACTTTCATGGTTCTGCAAAGGTGAGCAAAGTGACCAGTACAAACACGACATTGTCTCTTTTGAAAGAGGAAATATAACCACTGCAGAGCGCAGTAGTAAGCAGGTGTTTCTTGTTGTGAGAGATTTGATATTATTACTTGTGTGAACTATAAGTTTGTGTGTCTTTTTTCATAAACTTTTCCCTCATGTTAATTCTAAATTTTCTATGGCTATACTTGTATATTGTCTAATTGAGAATTTATTTATTTCAGATCTCTTTGAAGTGGGAGTCATGCCCACAGACAGTGCTCATATTGACCAAACCAAATTCAGTTTCAGTTCAAATTCTGTGTTCTGAAATGATTAGGTATGAACTCTAATATATTGTTTATTTTCATTTTTAGGTCTCCCAAAATAAGGTTTTCCTTAATATAATACTGATTTGAGTTTGAAATTCTTCACAAAAGTAAGGAAATATGTTTCCACTGAATTGGATTCTGATCATAGAGCCCAAAACTCATTTTACATATTTATGGAAATTTCCTACATCTGATGGTGTCTCTCATTCATTCTTTCTTAGCAGTTGTTAGGAAAAACTTAGAAGTCTCTGCTTAGAATGGAAGAGCTTCCTGTGCTTACATACTTATGCACATGAAAATGTGAGAGGAACTAGTCTTTCAATCATAATGAATTGTCAAGATTCTATCCTCTCACTAGATTCTTACAGCAAGATAACCTAAGTTAGCAATTAACTTTTATGAGTTTGATGTGGCAGAGTAAAGATTGTTTCTTTTCTAGTTTAACTTCACTTCTCATTATGTACTATTTACATTTATCCTTTGCCTTTTTATCCTTGCATGTATTTGTCTGTGGTACAAATGAATAACCAGTTATATAGAACAGAAGATTTTATTTTGATTTTACCTTTTCAGCTCATCCCAAACCTTAGTCTAAATGTGCTTCTTCTTTTTTCATTCCCAGATGGTTGAGGCAGCAAAAAAATCTACACATCTATGTAGAACCACGTGTTAAGGTGGAGCTTTTGACAGAATCATCATACTTTAACTTTGTAGAAACTTGGAATGATGGTAAGCAATTAAATTCATGAAAGGACATCTCTTCACTTAATCTGCTTCACAAGCTTGTACAGTGAGGTTATCTTTGAAGGATTTGTTAGGGATTTTTCTAGTGCTTTTTTTGGATTCACTGCAAAATAAACTTTAGTATTTACTTCTTCGATGAACTCATTAATAGGATTATCTCCTGAGGAGTGCTAGCTACACATTCTTTCTAACACACTCTTTTATTGAAAGCTACAAAATCAGGAGAGTGGATCATTTAATGAGAAGTGGGACCCTTAGTTTCGACCAATAATAAAATGTGTTAAAAAAGTAAATTGAAGTGTTGCTAGCATTTCTCTTATCTTATTTGTAAAAAATATACAATAAATCACTGGCTCTTGGTTGTTCCCGATAAGTACATCTAATAATACCAAGGAAAAAATTATTGATTCAGAGTCAACCTTTGGACCAAACTAGTTATGCACCAGACCAAGTTTATTAGAGTTTAGCTCTAATTGATGAACCCAAATCAATATTTTTTTAAGCAAATTATATGAATTTAGATTGAAAAAATTGGGTTTTATTTATTGTATTACAGACTCCTTTTTTGAATCAAAATGATGAATTTCACTTCATACAATATCTTTTATTATCATTTTAATAAACTATTTTGCATGCTGTTATTTTTCTGAAAATTATAGCTATTTATGAATGACGTTATTTTCTGTAGATAAGGAAGTTTTGATGTTGCACACTAAGGTTGACCTCGTGGTAACTCTTGGTGGAGATGGCACTGTCCTATGGGTATGTGAAATCAGTTTAACTTAATTTGCTATTGTATGGAAGCAGTATAGACTTCTAGTATACATTCAAGCTATATAAATTTCCTTTATTTTAGTCTCAGAAGAAAACTATTTCTGATTCAAATCTAGTAAAGGTTTACTTTTCAAAGTGAAACCTGTCAACATTGTCGGTTATAAGTCAGAAATTATTTGCCTAAAATTTAACCAACAGGCATGTGAATAATAGAAAATTGAGACACAAAAGAAACTCTCAAAGTTCCAGTAATTTATCCATAACACCGATGCCTGAAGTTTAAGCACTTTTTCAATTGCTGATTTTTTATTTTTTTTACTATTATTATAATACTGCGTGATACTTCATTATTGTGAATGATTCTATGCATTCAGATAGTTTTGAGGGAAAGATATCTTGTTGATGTAAGTCTGAATCATGCATTTACATACTGTATCAAATTTTACTTATTCATACTAATATAAATCACTAAACAAAAACCTTTCATCTTAAGAGTTTACATTTCATATAATTAACATTACTGATCTTGGATTTGCATCATTTTTTCTTTTGGAACTTGAATTTGCTAAGAATATGATGACTATTAGACTAAGGATGGGCTAGCTTTAGTACTAAAAATATCAGGCAATTATAAATTTATGAGACATGGTTTTACTGTACCTATCCTATTATGTGTTGTATATGGATTTGCTTGCTGACATTGATTAGTAATTATCTTGTGCTAAATGTGCAGGCAGCATCTATGTTCAAAGGGCCAGTGCCTCCTATTGTCCCCTTTTCTTTAGGGTCTCTTGGCTTTATGACCCCATTCTGTATCCTCCAACTTTGTGTCATTATATATATATATAGAAGATCGAGTTACTACAAGAGTAACTTATTTTGTCCCTCCGAATCTTTTTATTATAATATCTGTTTTCATTTCTAATTGGAAACTGAACTTAACCATCCTTCAGATAGTGAACATTACAAAGAATGTCTTGAATCAATTTTAAAGGGCCCCATTAGTATCACATTACGCCATCGTTTGCAATGTCATGTTATACGAGAAGCAGCTAAAAATGAATATGAAACTGAAGAACCTATGCTTGTTCTAAATGAGGTTACAATTGATCGTGGAATATCTTCTTTCCTCACAAATTTGGAATGTTACTGTGACAACTCTTTTGTCACGTGTGTGCAAGGGGATGGATTAATCTTATCTACTACATCTGGAAGTACAGCGTATTCTTTAGCAGCTGGAGGATCAATGGTCCATCCACAGGTACTTTGATTGAAAGCTTATTATTCTTGTCCCTTGATTTCAGAGTTTAACATTTTTTTCTGGTATAGTGTTTATCTCGATCAATAAAGATAATATTTTACAACGGAAATTGTGTTCAATCCTTCTCTTAAAGTTGTTGCTTGGTCTTAAAATAGATAATGAATGTTAATGTTGATTGACAAAAAATTCCAGTTGACTCTTCCCTGGTGTGATGAAAAATGTAAATTTGAAAATTGGAAGAATAAAATTGAATTTGAAAATAAGCAAGCTTTATCAGTCTCCACCTCCGTCTGAAACTCAGTCTTGAATGTGCAGGTTCCGGGTATTTTATTCACGCCAATATGCCCACATTCTCTATCTTTTAGACCATTGATATTTCCGGAGCATGTGACTTTGAGGGTGCAAGTACCATTCAACAGCAGAAGCCCTGCATGGGCATCATTTGATGGGAAGGACAGGAAGCAGTTAGCACCTGGAGACGCACTGGTGTGCAGCATGGCTCCCTGGCCTGTTCCTACGGCTTGTCTGGATGATTCTACAAATGACTTTTTGCGCAGCATTCATGAAGGCCTCCATTGGAATTTGAGAAAGACACAATCATTTGATGGCCCTCGTGAAACATGACATCATTTCATTCTCCATCTTTCTTAGTAAGCCTGTAGACCTTTGTAGTTGGAATACCAAGATAAAATGCCCCCTTCTACCTAATATCTACAACCAACTTCCATTTTAGTGTAATTTTAGTCCTTTCTTTATCCATAGTTACATCACATGTAGTTATAATTTAGAGTAAATTATTCTCCTCTATCCCTTTTTCTCTCTTATTATATCATGTATACTCCTCTTGAGAAAGAGATGAATACGAATTATACTCTAGTTCATTCAAATATAAATAAACCTTTTACCTGGTGATGATTATTTAATCAATGTATTTTTCAATTTTTATTTTTTTTATTTGCCACCACTTTTAAGTATGAAGAGAAATTGGGTAGATAGAAATAAAAAGGATGAAAGAAAACAGGTGAAATAAAATTGTTTGGCTGAAGAAAAATTAAAAAATAAAAAGAGAGATGAATATGAATAAATTATTAAAAAAATGTGCAAGTTATGTAGGTATATCACAACTCTTTTTAAAATAAAAAGGATGAAAGTGTAGTTTAAAGAATTCAAAATCACTTTAAAACCAAAGGTTGTACACGAATCAAATCCTTTAAACTTGTCATTTTCAATGATCCCCTCCATTTAACTTGTCAAGAAAATGCTAATGTTTTTGTAATACAATTATATTTGGAAGAGTTGCTTCCACCAATTCTCTGATTTAGCATCTTTATTTTTACAGTAACCTTACTTTTAGAAGAAAAAAAAATTATAATTCTTGGAAAAGACATTGCATGAAAAGCACTTTAGATATCAATCTACCACTTTTGTATAAAAAAGCAACGATCAAAGTATACTTTGTGACTGATAAAAGTGAATATAAACCGAAGAAGAAAAAAAGATAGCAATCTAAATTGCAACTAATAATAAAGTATTTAGGAATTCTTTATAGCCATTTATAAAAGATGAAAAAAAATATATTTCTGAGTTAAAATCAATTTATATAATTTTAATTTATTGAAAAGGGTCAATTTATTTTTCTTTTATTGTAAATATTTATTAAACAACAGATCAAAACAGAACCTTAACTGAAGCTATTTAAATTAAATATCTACTTTTAGAAAATTTATAGATATAATTTTAAATTAGAAAATATATCGATTTAAAGAAAATTTGCAAACTTATATATTTCAGAGATCATGAAAACTTTAAAAAGTGCCTTTCAAAAACTTCAAATCCATCCTTTCTTCCATTGAATGAGAATGTTCTTCATCTCAAATATTATGTGAATCTGCATCTCTTTATATTAACACCCACATTTTATTATTCTTACAAAACAAACACACATTAATTGCATTATTTGTATTTGATTTTTGTTCCTATGCTATGTTTAACGTGTAATATTAGTTTTTCAATATAATTTTTTTCCCTGAACTTAATTTTTTCAATTTTTTTAAATTGTAAAGATCAATTTTATTATTATTATTATTACTATTATTATTATTATTATTAATATTAATTTTTCTACATCTCAAACTCTAAAGTCTCTCAAATCCTCATTTTTTTCCCTCTCAAAATATTTATAAACTATTTTAAAGGATCCTTCGTCCAAAATTTACCCATTATTATTATGAAATCAAACATTATTGGTTGAACTATGATTAATCCTAATCGAACGAGAAATAGTTAAGTTTATATTTTTAATATTACATAATATTTTTAATAATTAAAAATATAAAATTATATGAAATCAGTATATAAAAATTATATATTTGTAAGATAAAATTATTAAGAATAAAAAAAAAAATTATGCATATGATCCTTAAATATCGACTTTTATTTATGTGGAAATACTTTAACTAAACTAAAAAATAATATTAAGAATTAAAAAAAGGAAAGTTTTAAAAGCAACAACTTGATTCGCAATCACTTTTCCATTTTTGAAAAGTGTATTATTCATCCTATTTTTGAAATCCATGAATTTTGTCTTGACAAACCATGATGTAAATAAAGAGTTCAGTTTTTTTTTTTTAATTATTATTGAAAAAAAAATAGGGACATACTTAATTTCAATAATTAAAAAATTGAGAAGTTTAAATATTAAAAAATAAGATTAAAAAAATGAAAAAAAAATTATAATTCTATAAGCAGTGTTCTACAAATGACTAACATAATAGTTCTATCAAATTTATAAGAAATTATCAAAATGAAGGCTGAATTTGTAACAGTATAAGATTCTTGGGTTAGAAATAAAAATCTTTTAGTATCTTGTAATCACAAGATTTTCTGCTCAAATTGTGTCCTGATAAAAAAATAAATTATTTCATATCCTCATCCCATAATCACCCCATAATTGAATGAGGAAACTTGTGAAATATGAGTATATAAAAATATAGGGGAGGATAAACTACTGGAAGCTATGCAGAAATCAAATAGTTTTGTGATGTCCTCAAGCAAATTAACATCTAGAGAAAAATGTAATCAATCAAGGAAGATCCAAGTCATGTAATCTTGGTCTTGAGCCTATTGAACCCCTATCCAACGAGCATAATCCACCCATCTGTCAAGGAAAAATCAAAGAACAGAAGAACATGAATCATCAGTAACAAGCAAAGTTCTTTTAAAAAGTAATCAGAAAAGGTATAAAATTTCTTACAATAGTGAACCCAAATAAGTATTGCCAGTTCTCACGGCAAAACAAAGTGCACTTAGAATTAACTTGTGTTGGTGTAACAAAGGTTCCAAGAGCCTCTGTTCAATAATACCAGCAAGTACTTGATACCTGTCAGCAAATCAGATTCTTAGTAACTGTTTTAAGTAACTGTTCATGACTTTATATGTCAAAAGATAGAAGTTTATAAATAGTGAGTTTTCTTTAAAAAATTATGTAGAATTATTTGCTTTTTTGTAACTTTTCTAAATGTTGTAATGACCATTTAATTAGTAGAAAATGCATAAAGGCAAGAGCAAGTTCAAAGCAAATGCCACATTCTCAAATCATTTGTAGATCTTATGATGGCCTAATGATTCATCACTAATTGCATCATCCCTTTTACCTGAGATTGCTAGAAACTGCCATATAGACACCATACGCAGCACTGGTAGACAATATGGGAACATTTTCAATTTCCCCTTCAGAAGACTTGTTAACTGCCTTCTTTGCATTGATTAAGGCATTTGTCATAGATGTCCCAACCTAAAGGAATACAAAATGAAGAATGTATGTCAGTGTCTGAAGTCATTTGATTCCAGTCACATGTAGAACATTGAAATCAAAAACCAATTGGCAGGATTATTTATTAAAAGAAAGGGCTGTGATATATATGATATAGATCCGTGGAAAACTCTTTAGGCCATTCACTGTCTCGCTCTTAAGAACTAGTTGATCAACAGTTTCAAATTGATATTTGAGGAACATAGATGAAAGCAGTAGGTTGTAATGTGGAATGTACTAAGCCAAATCAGTCTCATCATACACATCCAAGGCATGAAAAATAAGTTCAATAAGAGCACAAGGATCAGTATTTACAATAGCAATTAATCAACATCACAGACAAACTGAACCCATAGAAAAACTTTATCATGCTAGAACTATTCACCATGCCTATGATGAGAAACATTAAAAATGATTTTTTTCATTCTAGAATTTCAGCAGTGCTAGCTCTAACTAGGATCATACTCATTACTCAATGGAAAACCTTAAGACTAAACTCCTTGTGCAACTCTCAAGATGTCAAGTTTTGTACAAGGTAAATGAGAAGACAGCAGGATTCAACTCAATTGCCAGATCATGAGACTCCTCAGTTCTGATGACGGTTAATGAATAAATATCCAGAAATTCTCATAAAACTTACGGGAAAGAGAAGATCAAGTGATGCAAAAATTCTATAAACAAAAATTTCTCAAACCAGAAAAACACAGGAAAAAACTCCAAGGAAGACAAGAACTAACCAGAGATGAAGCTGTACCAACAGCAAAAAGTTTAGCCCCATTACGCTGTGCAAAGTAATCACAACATATACAGAAATTAGTCACGGAAAACGAAAGGGACAAAATTGGATTCAAATTGCAAGACAAATAACACAGAAAAGTAACCAAATTGTAGTACATACCACAATTGCACCAAACCTCTGTATCAAGGAATATGGAGCTCCAGAGAGAGCAACCTGTTGAAGGAAATTAAGAACATGAAACACATAAATACCAACATTTAATCGAAAAATCATGAAATTAATAAAAACCTATGGGATCTATTTATAAAAACCTGAAAAGCATTATCAGGGCAGCCATGGAAAAACTTAGCAATAGGCCCTGCAGTGCCTGCAAGTGGGGGTCTAAGCGCAACAGTAGGCGCAGGAAGATATACCAGCATGAAATCAGCAATGATAGCCATCACCTAACACATGCAAAAAGAATTAACTTTTCAATACACATTTCACGCAAACCAACACAAGATTTATTCTTGACTGGAGAATGTACAAAGTGAAATACAACGCACACACGAGAATCATCTGAGAAAGAATAAACCGTACCACATCAGCGAAGACAATTTCGAGCTCGTTGAAAAAGTTTTCTCTTCTTCGGTCGTACTCAGCAGCAGTCTAATCACAACAGAAAGAAACACACCGCGAATTTACATGGCAAATTGATGTTTAAAGTGTGAATGGAGAAAAGAGAAGAGAAGGTGGCAGAAGAGAAACCTTGGTGAAGACGCCAACGCCGCATTCCATGGCGACCTTGGCAAGGAAGAGATCATCAGCGAGGAGACGCTCTCTGAAGCCAGGGAACTGAAGCAGCCACCGGAAGAACGCCGACTTCTCCAGCTCCAGAAACCGCTCTACAACAGCCGCCGGAATCTTGCCCTCCTTTATCGCACCCGCCAAGTCCGCCGGCACGGTCTCCAAGGCTCTCCCCGCCTCGACCACCACCATTAAGGCCTCGTTCTTTCCGTCATTGTGGTGGTCGTCGTTACCGCCGCCACCATGACCGCCGTGTCCATGACCGCCGCCGAAGGATCCGCCGTCAGAGCCTCCTGCGACGGAGCGGAGCGGGAAAAAGCGATCCGCGGGGCGGGAGATGCGGAGGCGTTGGGAGGGGAGAGAGAGGGAAAAGGAAGGAATGGATTTGGAAGAAGAGAGTGGAGACGGAGAGGAAGAGGGAGGAGTGAAGAAGGAGAGAGCGATCGGCATTGCTCCGTTTCTTCTTCTTCTTCTTCTTCTTCCTCTTTTTTGTTGAAACAGGTGAATTTGTGAGAAATACTAGGTGTCTTGTTTTGTTTTGTTTATTTGTATTGTTTTGTTCTTCGATGTTTTTGTTGTTGGAGTTCGCAAATTTAATGTTGCGACAAATATGTTGTTGGTTGCTTCTCCGTTTCCACTTGAAGAAGGCGACGGGCGATACTTCTTAGGTTTACTCACAACTCAGTTTTACTTTTCTATAAATAATAATAAAAAAAAACAATTTAAATATTATTACATATTAAACACATTTTAATACTAAAAATAATACTTCAAATTTTTCTACATATTCTTATTTTTTTTAAATTAAATTAACCACATGTTCATACTTTTTTTTCTCTGGTAAAAAAAAAAAAATCTCAGTCTATCACCATCCATAACAACCATAGCCATTCTTTTTTTAGATTTCTTCTCTTTCTTTTCATAAAGTTTTCCATCCTCTAAACAATAAATAGTAATATGTAATATTCATTTCTCTGTTTTTTTATTAAAATATTGTGACTTTCTTAATTAAACATTTTTCTTTAACTTTTTGTTGAACAATATGATTGTGAAAATTATTAAATATTTTATTGTTCTTATTCTCAATTATTCGATAAATTTTAAAATCAACGCATCATTGCCTTTTCCACCATGTTAAAAATTATTCTTTAACATACAACTTTTTCTGGCCACTGAAATCACTCATCACCATTCAAGAATTTATTCATTCTCTTTAAAATTTTCTATTTTGTAAAATTTGAATTTGAAAGAAAAAAAAAGAGACAAAATTAAGATGTAATTTAGTTCTGAATGTTATTATACAAATAAAATTTAGTTATTAATCTAAATTATAATTTAATAGAGTAGAGTAGAACCACCACATTCATGATTCAACCAAAATGGATTAATATTTGAGAACAATTTTGTACTTAAATAATATTTTTTTAATAAATAGACATATTTATTAAATTAAACTCTATTTATAGTTAAAATTCGGTTATTAAAAAGTGGAATTCTGAACTGTTTTTTCAAATAATCATAAAATAATTTAAATTAAGTTATTAAAAAAATGAATTTTGATTGGTTTTTTATTTTTTTAAACTTTATAAAGAAAAAGAAAAATATTATTTTTTAAATTAAAAATATAATTCAGAGTTCGAATTTTCAAAACCAAATTTTGAACCATATTTAAGGAATCTTCATCATCACCTATTTAATGAAGCCAAACAGGTTGTCGAAACTGCCACTATAATTTCTTCAGAATGTAAAAATTAATTTCAAAGATCATAAAATATAATTAATTTTTTAACTCACCAAACTTTTGTCATCATTAAATTAAACCATGTACAATTATTTCAATTAAAATATTTTTACAAAAAGTTAAAAAAAACTATTAATTGTCTAAAAAATTTATTTATTTAATTTTTCGAAAGAGGTAAGGTGTATAAATTGATTTTGTTTTATGAAGAAATTCAATATGTTTTATTCCCTTGTTCTAAAAATTATTCATTATATATATTTATGATGTATTAAAATAGAGTAGTTATTCTTGATTTTTTGTAGTGAAATTATAAATGTTGTCAAATTTGTGGGCAACAGAAGAATATGTATGTTTATGTGTGGACCATTTATTTTGTTGTTATTCTTAAATAAGAACGTGTTTGGGTTATTTGTTTTATGCAACCCTTTCCCTTTTCCGCACTGAGTTAAATAAAAAAATTAATTTCAAGAAAATATATTTTAATTTTTTCAAATATCTATAAATTAATTATTATTATTATTATTTATCAAATAAATATTTTAAATCTCAATTTTGATGATAATTTTTTTATTAGAATATGTAAATTTTTACAATATTATATATTTAAAATTGTAATATGAAAATATATTCACTTTTAATCAATAGATAACATAGTTTTTCTAAAATTTTTTTTTTCTTTCAAAAATTAATAATAATTATTTATAAATTTATTTATTTATAAATAATAATAAATATCTTAATCAAAATAAAATATAAAATAATAATAATAAATTAAATTAAATTACCCATTATACTTTTAATATTTATGAAAATTAATAATAATTATTTATAAATTTATTTATCTACATATAATAATAAATATCCTAATAAAAATAAAATAAAATATAAATATAAATAATAATAATAACTTAAACTATTTATTATACTTTTTAATATTTATCAAAATTAATAATAAATATTTATAAATTTATTTATCTAAAATAATAATAATAAATATTTCAATCAAAATAAAATAAAAATAAAAATAAAATATTTAAATTATTTAATATATTTCTAATATTTAAAAAAAATTAATAATAACTATTTATAAATTTATTTATCTATAAATAATAATAAATATTTTTAAAATAAACTATAACTAATAATAATAATAATAAAATTTATTTATTATATTTTAATATTAAAAAAAAATGATTTAAAAAATATATTTAAAATATAATTTCATCACATAAGTTGTGCTACACAATTTACCTAGATATATAATATTATAAAATTTTGCCTATTTTAACTATAAAAAAAAAACTAACATTAAAATGAGGAAGATTGTGTGTTTCACTAATTAATACATGATTATGTTTATATTAAATGACCTATGTTTCTTTATTTTTTATTTATTTGATAAAGTGATCAATCTATAAGTCTCCTTTTTATTATTATTTTTGTCTATTCTAAATAAGATTAAAACATTAAAATCCTAATTATTTTTAGGAATTGAGCTAGATTAATCCATTTTCAAACTAACAATTATGGAAAAAAAATGATGGAATAAGATGACTATAAGGAATATACATGGACATACATACACATATTAGTCACACAACATCTTTCAACCATATCTATCCATCAAGATAAGATATGACCATTCATCACTTTCAATATCTTTTTTTTTTTTTTCTTTTCACTTTTCACTCCCTACAAAAGCAACCAAAAAATAATTAAGCATTTATCTGTACAATTATTTTTATAAACATTTATACGAAAAAACAAATTAAAACAAAATAAAATAATTTTGTAAATAAACTAAGTTGTTTGATATATTTTTTTTTTCAGATAATTAATTATGTTTTCATTTTTCTTAGAATTATAAAAAAAAAAAAAAAACATTATCCAAAGATACCTTACATGATTTCTTGTTGCTGGTGACATGAAAGGTGGTTGTCTAGCACTTGCTGGAGATGGTGCGCCATGTCTGGCGGATGAGCCTCCAATCGGGGACGCTCCGGCAGAACCCAGCGGCCATCTCCGCCCATCACCATCCCCTTGTTCTCGTCCTGCCGCCAATGCGGCGGAACACCGTACTCAGACCTCAAAAAGTCACAGCTCTTGTTCACAAGTGCTATGTCCCGCTTCGACGCCAAACAGAACCTCTTCCCCTTCCCATGGTACCCATCCACCAGATGCAGATGCACCTCCAAGTTATGCGCACTCACCAGATCCTTGTTCCCCTTCACAAACGGACTCTCCTTATGATCCAACGCAATCTCCGTCCCCACGTGCGCATAACTCCACGGAAACGACAAAGCATCCTCTATGTACTTCTGAAACTGAAACTTCTCGTTCGTTATAATCCCCGGCACGGCGGGCACCACGTCATGCACGTTCACCACCCTCAGCACCTTCACTCCAAGCTCCTCGCACCGCTCCTTAAACTTCAAATTCCCAACCCTAGGCCCCGCAAACGAGAACACAGTCAGAGGAACACGTTCACCTTTGTCAGTAACGTTTAACCTAACCTCGGCTATGTCGTAGGCGCTCAAAACGGCCAAGGCAGCGCCGAGACTGTGGCCGGTTATGGTGATGCTTATGTCTTCATCTTTGTAGTAGTTAAGAAGACGTTTAACCTCGGAGAGTACTTGTTCGCGAGCGGAGAAAGAGCAATAGGTGCAGGAGTTTTCTTTTTTGGTGTACAAATCGTGGAAGCCAGATTCTACCTTGATGGTTTGGTCGTTGGAGAAGAACGCGGGGCGGAGAATGTCTTTGAGGTCGTGGATCCATTCGACGTAGGTCACTGTTCCTCGCCATGCAATAAGGATGTCGCGGCGTCCGAGGCGTTTGATGTGTTCCTTGTCGGTGACGACTGCCACGTAGCCCATCCAGTTGGCGTGTGGGCTCCAGACGGAGGTGAGGTTTGATTTCTGGAAGAAGTTGGGGAGGTTGATGTTGGAGGTGGCGTAGAGGTAGCGGGTGATGGAGTAGCCGGTGAAGGACATGTTGAGTTTGTGGAAGAAGTGTGAAGGATGGTACTTGCATGTTCCGCAGTACTTGGAGTGAGGGTCGAAGTCGAAGGAATCGTAGCATGCTTGTGCAAGTTCGCCGTACCGGATTATTTCTCGTCGGAGATGAGGGTTCATGGTTGGCTCTATCAACCCTTTCCAATCGTTCAAGCCTTGGATTTCCCTCCACACTTGGCTTAAGGGAGCCTCGAAATCAAATGGGTCTTGTTCTTGTTCTTGTTCTTGTTGTTTTCCTTGGACATGTTCTTCTTGGTCGAGTTTTGGGGTTAGGCTTGAGGTGGAAGAGCATTTGAGGGTTAGCGAAGGTTTGTTTTTGGAAAAGAAGAGAGTTGTGGTTGATGTGTTGCTGAGGGTGGTGGTGTGTGATGTTGAAAGGGGAAGAGATGGGAGGTGGTGGAGAAGCAGAAGAGAAGCCATGTGTGAAAGGGTGATGTTTAAGGAAGATGAAGAAGTTGCAGAAAAGAGGTGAGAAGAGTGTGGAATGGAGAGGGAGTAATGATGAAGAGGAAGAAATGAATGGAGTGGTGACTTGACTTGAGACAGAGAGAGGTGAAGTGGTGGGAAAAGAAAACATTTTCGTTAGTGAAACACATGTTCCTTATGCAATCTTCCACTTACGTTGTCCTATGCTCCATTATACAATTTTATGGTCTCAACTCTCTCCCACGAGTTATATTTTCTTTAAGAATAATCATCCACGTTTTCATACTTTTTTTTATCACTATCTCTTTTTTTTATATCACATCATATATCTTATAAACTTATATTTTTTTCCTCTTTAAGTATATAAAAGTATTTTAAGTTTAAATAGATTTAGTAAAAAACAAATTAAATAAATTACTAAAACTAATTATCAAAAATATTTATAAATAAAAAATATTTAATAAATCCAACGATCTTATTAAAATATATTTTAATATTATAATAAAAATAAATTTTTAATTTTAATTTATTATCATAAAATTAATTTATAAAAATAGATTCACACTCTTTCTTTCTTTTATATATATATATATATATATATATATTAGTTTGGAGAACAATTATCTTTACCAATATATAATATTTTACTTAAATATATAATAATTTCAATAAAATAAACATTATTAAATGAGCTTGAAATTTGTGTTTACTAAATTATGAATTCGTAAAAGATATTTTAATGTTCTAGTTAATATATATAAATAAATAAATAAAGATAATATTAGATTAGATCACGATTATGTATGTAATTATGTTAAAAAAAATATTAATTTGATTATGTGTAGTATATCGATACTAAAATTTGAAGTAACAGAAGAAATTAAAAAAAAAAAATTGAATAAGAAATTTTATAAAGAAAGTAAAGAGAATAGGATAGATTTATACTTTTTTTTTCTTTAAGTGACAACTTCTAAAAAAATTTGTAATAAGTAAAGTTCATTAAGTCGTACAATTATCTATCTTAAATCAAATAAATTGAATAAAATTTTAAATATAGGAAAATTTGCCATAAATCATTTTATTAAATATTCTTCTCAGAAGAATGTATAATAATATAAAAAAAGTAATTATTACACTTAAATTAAACAGTTTTATTTTTTTCTAATAAAGGTAATGTGTCTTCAGAAATTTTTTAATATATGTAAGATGAAACGTTGTATTATAAAACATAAAAGTCAATTAATAATTCATAAATATTAAATATTAATAAAATTTAAAATTTATCTTGATTTATTAATATTAAAATTTGAATATATGAAAATCTTAATTTTTTAATAAAACTATTAGAACTTCTTGTTTTAACGAAACTTAAATATTCTAATATATTAAAAAAAAATCCATTTCTTTTGGTTACGCAATCTGCACCATTATTATTTTATATTTTAATATTTTACGATAAAACAAATTTTATGTTAATAAAAAGTATAAAAACAAAGTAACTATAATAATGAAAAAGTTGAGAGAATAAACTAAAAAAATGAAAAATACAAGTAAACATATTTTCTTTTTCAAGAAAAAAATAGGAAAAAAGTGACACATTTCATAAAAATAATATATATGTTTTTTTCAAGAGTCGTATAATGATTGTATAGGTAGATGGTGGTAGTCACTTTGTGATGCCCACTATTTCACTAAGGCATGTATGAAGTAAGAACTCAACTAGTGCTGCTGTCACTGCCATTGCCATATATGTCTTCTCTGCAACTTTTCATCTTCTATTATTTTTCAAATCTTTCTTTATTTAAATTTTATCCAAAGATTGACTCTCAAATCTCTCAAGAAGTCTGGAACAGACCCTTAAATAATCATATAAAAAGAAAAAAAAATGATGTGTAAATAAAAAATGTATGAACTGTATCTTCTAAAGTATCTGCATATCACTGTTGTTTGAATGAGATTTAAAACTTTATTATACAATAACTATGCACATTTAATATTGAATTGAAAACACTTCAATGATGTCAGTAGTTTAAGGGTGCAATTCATATTTATATGTACCAGACTAAGAAAAAAGAATAAACAAATCAGTTGGTCAGCATGGCACATTTTGTTCAACAATGTACAGCAGAAAATGTGCAGAAAAATCGCCATGGAGAGAATACTTGTCATAAAATATTTTTGTCAGTAGTTGGTTGAATAAAGTGTGCCATGGTGACCAATTAATGCAGTGTGGTCTTGTGGGTTGCGTGTATATTTCAAAATTCAGAAATGAATAAAAGAATGGACTATCAAAGTGTCAATGTTGGACTAAGAAGAATTGCCTTGTCTTGTACTCTTGTAAGATGTAATTAACATTTATTTTTTTAGTCTTTCAGTTGATGCATAGGACAAAATTATGAACTAATTATTAATAGATGAAATAAGATCCCTTTAAGTTTAAATTAATCTGTAAAACTTGAAAGCAGGGTGTTTGATTAAGGAAGAGAAAATGAGCAGCAACACAGGAAAAGTGGTGTGTGTGACTGGTGCTTCTGGTTTCATTGCTTCATGGATCATCAAATTCCTTCTCCAACGTGGATACACTGTCAGAGCCACTGTTCGTGATCCATGTCAGTTCCTCTTTCACCTTGGATTAACCAAATATAAATACATATACAAATTCTTGTCATCTTAATTGTTTGACTTATTTGATTTTGTTCTCTTGTATCAGTCTTTTAAGAATTTAAGACAGATTTAGAATCTGTCTATTTTTTGTGTGTGTCTAATTGGGTTTAGGACACAGTTGAATACATTGGATTGAGGTTAGGTTCTTCTGTAATTGGATGATTTTCTGAACATGTTAGGACATAGTCTAATTCAATCGGATGAAAGTGATCTTTTGTCAAGAAATTTGGTTCAATTGGTTGAACAAATGTATGAGTTTGAATGTGATATGAACCCAGAGAATGAAAAGGCTAAAATGGAATAGATTGAATAAAATTCCAACCTGGATGATACAGGTTTCAATTAGCTTGATCAATTGAAGAAATATGAATGACTGATTTTATGTTAATTAATCTATCCAGCTAAACCTGAAAAGGTTGATCATTTACTTAAACTTGATGGGGCAAAGGAGAGGTTACATCTCTTTAAGGCAGATCTTCTTGAAGAAGGTTCCTTTGACTCTGCTTTTGAGGGCTGTGATGGTGTCTTTCACACTGCTTCACCGGTTCATTTAATTGTCAACGACCCACAGGTTCATTTCATTTTTCCTTTTTCATAAAGAGAAAAGAAATGTCAGAAATACACATTTTCATAAGATAATTTTGTTGTTTTTAATGTTGTTTTCCTTTATTTCAGAACCAGTTACTTGATCCAGCGATTAAAGGAACTCTTAACGTTATTAAATCATGTGCAAAATCGACATCAGTGAAACGAGTTGTTCTAACGTCCTCTGTTGCTGCTGTTTTATACAATGGAAGGCCTCGAACACCCGAGGTCGTAGTTGATGAGACTTGGTTTTCAGATCCAAATCTCTTGAAGGAAAATGAGGTATGTGCCATTCTTCTTCCTCAACAATTTCTTTTGAACATTGCTTTTCAATTTTACTTTCTACACAAGTCTTATTTTTGTGTTCATATTTTCAGAAATGGTATGCATATTCCAAGACTTTAGCTGAGGATTCTGCTAGGAAATTTTTAAACGAACACAACATTAAGTTGATTGTTATCAACCCAGCAATGAGCATAGGGCCTCTCTTGCAACCAGAAGTTAACGCAAGTTCATCTACAATTCTAAACCTAATCAATGGTAACTTTTATCTACTCCTCCATCAAGTCTTATGCTCTACACAACCCTTTTAATTCTGTCAAAACTTTGCAGTTTTTGCCCAAACAATACCTGCATTGCTGCTTAACATATATAATAACTCTTTCATTTGGTTGATGCAGGTTCACAAACGTTTCCAAATGCCAGTTTTGGGTGGGTCAATGTGAAAAATGTTGCAGATGCTCACATTAAAGCATATGAGATTGATTCAGCTAGTGGAAGATATTGTCTGGTTGAAGAAGTGGCACACTTTTCCAAAATTGCAAACATTTTACGTGATATGTACCCAACTTTGCAGATTCCAGACAAGTAAGTTCAATTATGAGAACACAATATAATGTACTGATAATATAAGTATCATTGAATTACAAATTTAACTTTTAAGATAATTACATTAAAACATATACCTAATATCTGAACATGAACATGAACAGGAACAGGAACATGTTAGTAAAATAAGTTTTTGTTGTGATTCTTGAAATAACATATGCTTCACTTTTGTAACAATTCTACCAGGTGTGCAGATGATAGGCCATTTGAGCCAACATTTCAGGTTTCCAAAGAAAAGGCAAAGAGCTTGGGAATTGAATTCACTTCCTTGGAAGAGAGCCTGAGAGAGGCAGTTGAAAGTTTTAAAGAAAAGAAGTTTGTTGATTTCTAGTTCGTGATATCTCCTTCAAGAATAAATATTGATAAGGCTTGGTCTAGTTATTGATTTTGGTTCCAGAAACTGCAAAATAAGGCTTGTGTTATACCAAAACATGCAAGTTCGATTGAATTTGATTTGAATTTATGAACTCTGCTTTGCATATTTAAAAACTCTTAAATAATATTTGATTTATATATTGATTGGAACATTTTTATATTTCAATATTTTTACTTTTGTCAACACAACAACTTTAAACAATAAAACCAAAGTAATAATGTTGTCTAAATATTATTATTATTATGATAGCCATCGCACTATCTCATTACCTAATCATTTTATTATGTAATGGAAAGTAGATTGAAGATTTATTATGGAACACTTGCAAATTTTATATTAATATTACCAAAGACAATGACATAATTAGGAACAAACCATGTGCATGTAAGCACTCACGTCATTCACAGTGCCCTGTAACAAAACCCTTTATTTTTTTTTAACTTTTAATTTTTATTTCTAACATACAAATATTATTTTTAACTTTCGACTAAATAATAAAAATTTATTTTGCGATGAATGATTTATTACATTCGACGGAATACAATTATTACGGAGTTTAACACATTTTTTTCATATAATATTTAATATAATTCTATACTTAATAATAATAATAATAATAATATTTAAGAGAGTCCTCATCAATTATTTTGCACAGACTATAAGGTATCATGCCTGACGTATATGTCAACATTTTTAATGCTTCGTGATTTAGTGGAATGAATCGAAGATGAAAACGAATGAAAGAAATTTTTAAACAGTGTTTTCAAATTTTTATTCATAAATAATGTTCCAAAATTAGAGGAGTTAAAGTTGAAAACCATAACATGATCAGAATCAGATGAACAGATTCAACGAACAATAGGATAAAGATTATTAAAATGTTTGGACACCCTTTCTGAATCTCTATATAATGAGACGGAAGCCATGATCAGAATCACTTGAAGGAAATATGAGCAGTGAAGGGAAGTTGGTGTGTGTGACAGGTGCTTCAGGTTACATTGCTTCATGGATTGTGAAGGTCCTCCTTCAACGTGGTTACACTGTCAGGGCCACTGTTCGCAACCCAAGTCAGTGTCTTCTTTCACTTATTTCTCCTTCTTTCTATTCATTCATCAATATTCTTTTCCTATGCTATTTTTCTCAACAAGAGAAAACCATGATCTTGGGGTAGTACTAGTAATTGATTAGCATTGTGAATGAGTGGTTTATTTATTTGGGTTTGCAGATGATCACAAAAAGTTGGAACATTTGCTTAAACTTGAAGGTGCAGAGGAGAGACTGCACCTCTTTAAGGCAGATCTTTTGGGTGAAAATTCCTTTGACTCTATTGTTGAGGGCTGCTATGGAGTCTTTCACACTGCTTCTCCCTTTTTCCACAACGTTCAAGACCCACAGGTTTACTCAATTCTTCTGGTTTTGTTCATAAATTAATAATTGAAGGTGGTCTTGTATCATCATGGTCAAATGTTCATTTAGTTTAACTAACTTTTGTTTTTCTGAATTCAGGCTGAACTAATTGACCCTGCTGTGAATGGAACACTCAATGTTCTTAAATCATGTGTAAAATCATCATCTGTGAAACGAGTTGTTTTAACTTCTTCTGTGGCTGCTGTTGCATACAATGAAAGGCCTAAAAGTCCCGAAGTTGTGGTTGATGAAACATGGTTTTCAAATCCAGATTATTGTAGGGAATTAGAGGTATGTTGTTATGGTCTAATTCAAAAGTTGGAATTGAATAATACAACTTTTGATTTTGAAAAATCCAGTGTGAAGATTTTGATAACAGCTTAGTACGTTCAATCATGTAATCACTAGCCAATAACTATTGAGCCAGATATGTTGCTACTATATTTGTTTCGATGAACAGATAAGTAATACAGTAATTAGTATATATAGTGTGTTAGCAGTCTGGTTAACTTTGTTTCCATTTTCTATTTGTGTTGTCAGTTATGGTATACACTTTCAAAGACTTTGGCTGAGGATGCTGCCTGGAAATTTGCAAAAGAAAACAACCTTGACTTGGTTTGTGTTAACCCAGCAATGGTTATAGGGCCACTGTTGCAAGCAGAGCTAAACACTAGTGCTTCTACAATTTTAAATCTGATAAATGGTAATTTTGGTTTGTCCATTCAATATGCTGCAAATTCTATTATCAGTTCCTATGCAAGTATATTTCACTTCTGATCCAGGCCAAGAATTGTTAATTGTTTCACAAAATATATGTTTGAATTGATTGATGCAGGTTCAGAAACTTTTCCAAATGACACTTATGGATGGATCAATGTGAAGGATGTTGCAAACGCCCATATTCAGGCTTATGAGATTACTTCAGCAAGTGGAAGATATTGTTTGGTTGAGAGAGTGGCACACTACTCAGAACTGGCTAGGATTTTACGTGATCTTTACCCAGCATATCAAATTCCAGAAAAGTAACTTCAATTATTTGTTTTGAAAGAAAAGGGTCAACAAATTTTTATTGTTCATATTTGCATTTGAAGTTTTTTTCTTCCAAAATTCATTTTTCTGATAGCATTTTCGCATTCATGTAGGTCTGCAGACGATAAGCCTTATGTACCAACATTTCAGGTTTCCAAAGAAAAGACAAAATCATTGGGAATTGAATTTATTCCTCTGGAAGTAAGTCTCAGAGAGACTGTGGAAAGTTTGAAAGAAAAGAACTTTGCCAACTTTTGATTTCCGATTATGAACAAGAGTGAATGCTGATAATCTCCACATTCTGGTTTTAAATATCCATGCTTGAAAATAAATTACTGTTCTGAATGTAACACTATTAATAAAATAATCTTGTTGGTTTTATTTCGGTCTCTACTCAATTAATCTAACACTGTTGTTTAAATATTATGCTAAACATGCACCAAAATTTTCAACTCTTAAATTATGCTAAAAATATACCAAATTTTATATTAATATTACACTCTGTGAAAAAGAAAAAGTAGAGACCTGTGCATAGTACAAAGTATCAAAGACAAGGAGATAATTAAGAACAGAACAGGTACATAGTGCATATAAATTTTATATTTTATGAATCTAAACAGAAGATACACATAAAAAGAAAATAAAGAATAAAAACCAAATCAGTAATAACAAATATTACATTGTTTTATTTGGTTTGTATTCATGTTAATTACTAATCTATCTATTCATTAAATACTCAAAATGTGTTATAAATAATAAAAAACATGTTATTTATTAAAATAACCACACTGTTTCAATATACCTAATTTTTATCTTACAGTAAATATAAAGACGAATGTAATTTATTTGAGAATAAATGTTAAAAATATTAATTAATATTTTTTTGTCAGAGATTGATAATATATTACTGAATTTGAGGTATTTTTAAAGCTAAATATAGTAACCTTGGATGGAGAAAATAATATTTATGTAAAATTTAACTTGTTAGAGAAAAATAAATAATTTATAGGGTTATATATATATGTATATATATATATACTTTTCTAGATTTATCTATTTTTATTTTAGTAAAATGAAAAATAATAAAATATTAAAATTATATATTTAAAAATAAATAGTTTTCGACATAAATATAACCCTAATTACAATTTGGTCACTAACTGGCGAGGATGAGCAGCGTGGTAGGAAAGGTGGTGTGTGTGACAGGTGCTTCTGGTTTCATCGCTTCATGGATCGTCAAATTTCTTCTCCAACGAGGCTACACAGTCAGGGCCACTGTTCGGAACCCTAGTAAGTTCCTTTCATTCATCCCTAATCCCTATCTCTTACATTCATACTTATCAATCAATCCTTCGTATGAATGAATGAATGTGTATGGTGTGATATGATATGCAGATAATCCGAAAAAGGTCTTGCACTTGGTTAGCCTTGAGGGCGCGAAAGAGAGGCTGCATCTGTTTAAGGCGGATTTGCTGGAAGAAGGTTCGTTCGACTCCGTTGTGGAAGGCTGTGACGGTGTTTTTCACACTGCTTCACCTGTCCATTTCGTAGTCAAAGATCCTCAGGTTGTGATACTTCATTATGATTATTAATACATTTTCTTACGAGTAGTTTAGATCACTGAGTCATCCAATCGAATCGAAACCATGCATCTGTTTATTGCGAAGGAGGTTACCAAATCCTCTTCCCTCTTTTTTTTGTGTCTTTTACCGATACTTTTTTTTTTTTGAAAAAATCGAAATCAATGAACTCTTCGCTACATTTACTTCCTTTACTAATAATCCTTGTACTTTATATTTCCAAGACATTAAATACTTTTATTTTATTTTATTTGAATATTTACTCTTTATTTAGTATTGTCTTTTTAGTAAAATATTAGGAAAACTTGTTGAGCATATAACACTATTTTTTGTAAAATATTAAATATATTTGTTTTTCGTTTAATTCTCTTTTATACAATATTGCCTGGATTTTGTGATTTTGTCATCATGATAAGGATAATCATTTGAAAGGTTTTTTTTTTATATATATATATTATTATTATAATAAAAAATTAGAATAAATATATTGAATGAGATCGTATTTAAGAATTATTCTTAAAGGAGAGTATTTTTAGGGTTCAATATCTAGAGATTTTTCTCTTTTGACTTGTCTTTTTTTCTTTATTTTTAAATTGAATTTCAATATTTGTTTAAAAAATTATTAATTAGCATTGTATCACAATACAAATTATTTATCATAAGTCTAAAATATAATTTACATGCTTAAATTAATTATTTATTATAAATTTTCATATAATTTATCTTTTAACCTGTTTTTTTTTTCTATATTTATTTTAAATTGAATTTCAATATATATATATATATATATTTAAATTATGGATAGTTAAAAATAACATTGCATCAAGTTTATCTTGTAAATTTGAATATGACATAATCAAAATTATTTAGTAATTGTACACATAATTTATATGTCCCCAACAATTGTTTATTACGAATATCAATATATTATAATTTATACATTCAAAACATCTCTTTATTAAAATTTAAGTTATATAAATAAACACTTATTCTGTCTAAACTACTGGTTTTTATGGAATTTTAGTGAGGAGAATTTATAGCTGAGGATAAGGTGTTCCCATTCCTGCATAACACTAATAATAATAAGGGCATTAGTGATGTAAGGTTCCCCAATTTTTGTGTCTGCATATTTAAAAGGGTCGATGCACTGTTGAAATTCTAATTTAGCTATTCATTTATAATTTTTTTTTCTGATTGCTGTTATTTATTATATATATGGTTGATAGCTCATTGTGAATCACTGAGCTGGATTTTTTTTTTTGGAGACGCTTGAAATTTTAAAAATGTTTGTAGTATTGATTGGATATTACCTTTTTGCAGATTTTTCTAAATGATCATTGCCTGTTTTATTTGTTTGAGAAAAAAAATTAACTTAAAATTTGCATGTTTATCCCCTGTTAACTTTTGTTTTCCTTATTTCAGGCTGACTTGATTGATCCCGCAGTGAAGGGAACTCTTAATGTTCTCAAATCATGTGCAAAATCACAATCTGTGAAACGGGTTATCTTTACTTCTTCTACTGCTGCAGTGGTATATAATGAAAGACCTAAAACTCCTGAAGTAGTAGTTGATGAGACATGGTTTTCAAATCCAGATGTCTGTAGGGAATTAGAGGTTTGTAATATTTTTGTTAAAATTTATTTAGAAATGAAAAACCTGAAGTCCATGCAGGTGGAATTTGTTTTTGGTGTGGTTTGTTCAAAGTTGGGAATTGAACTACATATTTTTTTTTATCTAAATAACATTTATGTATCTTATCTCTAAATCCGAACAGCATTAATATTATATTTACACTCTACGTTTATGGGGAGTATGACCTACAAAAAAAGAACTCCCCCCTCCCCCAAAGGAAGAGAGTAAAAACACTTGCTTTCCAATAATACTGAAGTGTATATCGTTCCTAAATGTTAGAATAATATTGCCTGAAACTGTATTGCATTTTATGTTAATCTTAAATCTCATCTCATTTGTTCCCTTTCTTTTAACCTGAAACTATGTATCGTTATGATTGTTGAAAATTGTTTCTTTTACCACCGCATACCCTACTAAAGTTGTACAATGAATAGAAGAAAATAAGTGACTAATAGCCACGACAGCAGTGACCACAGTTGTAGTTAAATGAAGAAAGGAGAAAAAGAGGGATTTAAAAAAAGTAAAGGGGATTCTTTCCCTTTATCGAAATTCGGTAGTCACTAGATCAAGTGAAATCAATTCTTGAAGGATATACCTTTCTATTTGTTCTGTTTTAGTAGGACAAAATTGTCATTGGGTATTATATCAATCATGTGTAGAGGGTCAATTATCACATGTTAAATGAGTTGTTGTTGTTGACATGTTAAATGCATTTAACTTTTTTAGGAATTAGTTAGTATTTAGGAAGCAACACCCATCTTTTACCCTGGAAATCTCTACTAAGTCTATTAAGCGTCTATCTGTTAGATGTTCTACACAACCTAAAGTATTGGACAATCAAATTATCAAGTTTAAACATAATTCAACAACTGGAGTAGAATTTTTATAGTTAGGTCAGTCTGCCCAAAAATTTGAGTATTCCTCTTATCTTCATAAATAAGGCCTTTGTCATGGACTTTCTTAAACTGCTTCTCAATGGTGTTGATGAGGAGAGTTCAAAAACAAACTTACTACGCTGTCACAATAAGATAATTTAGCACGCCAACAAGCCGTCTGGATCTCCCAAGATCTAGACACGGCTCTCCTTGATCTGGTACAGGTTTGATACTTGAATCTATTGGTGTGTCTCTTGGCTTAACATTTAACATATCTGTTTCTTCCAAAATATCTAGAGTATATTTTCTCTGGGATATGACCAAATCACCTTTAGACTAAGAAAGGAAATACTGTAGTTAATTAAGATCTTTTGTCTAGAATTGCTAAGCAAGATATTGTTTTAGATGGAAAATATCTTCTTTACGACTCTCTATGATAACAATGTCATCTATACATACAATAAAGTAGAAGCACTCTCAGGGAGAATGACGGTAAAATAATAAATGATTAACTTCACTTTGTATCATTCCAAACTGCTGGATGACAGTCCAAAATCGTCCACATCATGAATGAGATGATTGTTTAAGACTTTAAAGGAACCTGCAAAAAAGACAAACCTTTAAGAAGACTCCCCTAAACAACAAATTCAAGAGATTGTTTCTATATAGATTTTCTATTTCATAGACAATCGCTATTGAGTTGAAAGTCAATCTCTAATATATTTGTTTCACCATGCTGTAATAATTGTCTTCTATAGTATGTTACCATGTTTGATAATTATCTTGCCATTTCTTATTTTGTCTTCAGATGTGGTACCATCTTTCGAAGACTTTGGCTGAGGATGCTGCCCGAAAATTTGTAAATGAAAACAACATCGACATGATTGCTATTAACCCAGGAATGGTGGCAGGACCTTTTTTACAACCAGAGATTAATGAAAGCGTTGAGTATATTTTAAACCTAATAAATGGTAATTTGTATTTATCATCGAGTTATGCCGTATGAAATTTTGCTATCTCCTTTTCCTGCATCCGGATTACGTGTATTTCAACTGAATTGGTTTTGCCCATTGAAATAGAAAAGGGAAACAGAAAATTTGGAAATATAAGAAAATGACGATATAATAACTACAATTCTTAAGAAAACTTTATGTTTAAGGAATGTGCATTTAGAGTATGTTTGAGTGAATTTCTTTATATGGTATTTTTAAGAAAGAAAATTTAAATTTTAAGTTTTTACTTGTGTATAAAATAATTTTAATTTATAGAAAAATCAATTTATTTATTTTTATATATTTCAACCTAGAAAAGCATAAGAAGAAGTCCGTCCAAACAGGGATTTGTTATCATACCTCACTAAGTATTAGTTTTGTATATATCCTAGCTTGTTAAATGTTTCCTGTTTAATGGTCTCTAACTTATTGTACCATAAAATTTCATGCTTGATAATTATAATATACAAATTTCACATCATTGATTTGGTTTAATTCATTGCATTTGTTAATAAAAAATTCAATACCCAAACCAATTATCCTCCGATCTTATTGGTTTGGTTATATTCAATTAGGTTAAAAATCTAAAGCAATTTAATCGGTTCATTTGGATTCTCGAGTGTTGGTCAGATTGATTCAAACCATTAAATACTCCTATTTTTCTTAGGTTTTTTGTGCCATTAGATGAGATTAAGGTAGCTGATGATCATTGAGTCTTCTGATGCATAACTGCTATAGTTTGGAGGCTCTAGTCAAGGATTCGTCCCCTAAATGTTTGTGAGCGTTGAAACATGAATGGATTCTTTTCAAGTTTACCTTTATTTTACAGCAAAAGAATTGAAGCTTGAGAATGAAGTCAGGGGAATAGGGAATTTTGTTTGTCAGGGAGGAAGGGTTGTTATTATTGAGAAGGACTTGTTCAATATGATATTTATGGGTGATCACATTCAATTTGGTCTAAGGTTAGAAATTAGGATAGCTTCAGCTTAAAAGAATTCACAAGATCCTCTGCGAAAGACAGACAAATAGGTGACTACTCAAACAAGCACTAACACTTAAACTTATTTAATGCAGGTAAACCAATTCCAAATAAAGCTTTTGGATGGGTCGATGTGAAAGATGTTGCTAACGCTCATATTCTGGCATATGAGATTGCTTCAGCTAGTGGAAGATATTGTTTGAGTGAGAGAGTCATACACGCGTCTGAACTTGCAAGGATTTTACTTGATCTGTACCCTTCATTACAAATTTCAGATAAGTACGTTTATACCATGAATTGGGATCCCCATTTATTGAAACTCTCTAAATCTTGAAACATTGTTATCAGGTGTGAGGTGGATGAGCCGTATGTGGAAACATACCAGATTTCCAAAGAAAAGGCCAAGAAGAGCTTGGGAATAGAGTTTACTCCTTTGGAAGTGAGTGTGAGGGAGACTGTGGAAACCTTAAGGAAAAAGAAGATTGTCAACTTTTAATTCATGATATATCCTTGGACCTTGATGACTAAATGTGCTTCAGATTGTGACTATGATAAGCTAACTTAAGAATAATATATGACTATTATTGATTTTTGCATATGATGAAATTCTCACTCTAAAATAAACCTTGTATTTGAAATCAAACAGATTAACACTATTTGATGAAGGACCAAATAGAAAAAAGGATTAAGTTTGGTAATTTAATATACAGTGTATTATAATATAAATTATTCATTTTAAATTTAAAAAATATTTTATATATTTGAAAATATTATTTTACTATAAATTTTAATTATAATATAATTTATATTAGTGTTTTAACATTTTCCTTAATGTACAAATAAATATTTAAAATGTTTTCATCAAAAATATTATTTAAGTAAGTTATATTCTTCGTTTTAGGATTTGAGTTCGACTCTATCATAATTAATAAATTAAGAGAGAAATATAAATATAAATTAATCTTCATTTTAAACAAAGTGGGGTTTATGTCGGTCGATGGTTAATCTTTTGTTTCTTTCACGAAGTGCACAAGGGATTGGGGTACGGAAATAATATATTATGATAATAAATATGATTTTAATTATTCATAATTTTTAAAATATATCAAAATTAAAACTGTAGTTAGAGCTGTAGATGTTGCAAAAGGATATATTGAATGGTATCACAGTTTAAGAAAACTTTCTAAAAACGATTTTTCTTCCAAAATTTCGATTCAAATTTGACGATTGAAAGCGCGAATTGGCAGTGATTGGGTCGGATAAGATGAGGAGTGGCGTAGGGAAGGTAGTGTGCGTCACCGGTGCTTCTGGTTTCATTGCTTCATGGATCGTCAAATTCCTTCTTCAGCGTGGTTACACTGTCAGAGCCACTGTTCGCGATCCAAGTAAGTTCCATCCCTTCCTAATCCCTGATCCCATTCTCTTGCATTCAATTATTATTTATATGAATGTGAATGAATGTGCATGTATGGTTATGTAGGTAATCCGAAAAAAGTATCACACTTGGCTAACCTTGAGGGCGCAAAAGAGAGGCTGCATCTGTTAAAGGCGGATTTGTTGGAAGAAGGTTCGTTCGACTCCGTTGTGGAAGGCTGCGACGGTGTTTTTCACACTGCTTCACCGGTCCGTTTCGTAGTCAACGACCCACAGGTACTGATACTCTTCTATAAACTATTCAATATTTCTTAGCTTTCTAAAACATTCAGAGGACTAGTACATTTTTAAACAAATTTCACATTATGACTTCTGGAAAACTAAAATAAAAATGACATGAAATTCTCCAAAAATTAAATAAGCTAATTTGTATCCAATGACTTCTCTAAATCTTTATTTTTTTTATAGTTATTTATGAAAAAATTCATTTCACTTTTTTTTCTTACTTTTTAAGTTTTAGAAGTGCTCATGAAAATGTTTGTCGAAACATGTTCTTAGTAGAATGGGACTCCGGGATTGACCTTTTTGTCCTTATTTCAGACTGAATTGATTGATCCAGCAGTGAAGGGAACTCTTAATGTTCTCAGGTCATGTGCTAAATCGCCATCTGTGAAGCGGGTTGTCTTAACTTCTTCTATTTCTGCAGTTGCATTTAATGGAAGACCTAAAACTCCAGAAATAGTGGTTGATGAGACATGGTTTTCGGATCCAGATGTCTGTAGGGAATTACAGGTTTGTGCTATTTTGCTAAAATTTATTTGAAATGAAAATCCTGAAGCCCATGCAGGTGGAAGATATGATTTTGATGTTGTTTGTCCAAAGATGGGAACTGAATGGCATTTCTTTTTTTCTAAACAAAATTTATATATATCATACCACTACATGTGAACAATATAAAATTATTACTCCAAATTAAGTAGTATCTCTCTTTACCATGGAAATAGTCCGTCGTACTTATTCAGCGTCTCTATATATAGATGTTCTACACGACCTTAGAATTGGACAGTAAAATTATCAACGAAATTCACTAAAGCAATTCTTCCCCCTCCCAAATCTATTTCTCTCTCCGTCTAAATTGATTAATTCAACGTTTACCATAAAGGAATTTAATTGGGCTCTGCCACCCTGGAGATGTTTTGGTTAGACACCTTCAGTTTTCCTTGTGACGTCATCCTGTTCTTAGAACCGGATGCTAATTCCTTTCTTTACTTTTCCGATTCTGTGGTTGTTCAAAATATTTCTATTTAGGATTAAAGATCAACCTTTTTAAATGTGGATTGGCACGTATTTCAACCACTTTTGCCGCTTTACCAGGAAGTAAAATCCTTCATTGACCAAAATACCTATCTAGGAGTCCTTCCTAGTGGTGCCAATCTCTAGGTCCATTCTTTTGTTGACAATTAGAAAAGTGCTTTGTTTTCTTTAGGTAGTCAAACTTTCTAATTCAATCATTTTGCATATAAAAAGAAAATAATGATATACTATTTTGATACCTTGTCATGAAACTGTTGAACTAATAATGATCCCAAAATCTTAAGCTGTTAGTTAGATGAAAATACATGAATGGTTTTATAATAAATCTCTAACAATGTAGAAAGGGGAAAAGTACAAATTAAATCAACAAGTTTTTCTCCCAAGGATACAAGTATTACCAACTAGTTGGTTTAGTTTGGTTAGTTCCATTAGTTGGTTTGCAAGATTGATTCATTAGTCACCTAAAAGTTCGGTTTAATAAGTAATGTGGTTCTAGTGCTCATGATTTATTGTGTAACACACTTTTATCATTCAATTTTATATTCATCTCTTGTCACTCTTCTTCCAGTTTTATCTCTTTCGTATCCTGTTTCCCCATGAGACAAATATACATCAAAAGGGAGAACAGACAGTCAAGTAATATATTTCCTCGCATTGAACCTGGGCCAATGTTACATATTACAATGCCCTGACATCTACGGCCCTCACCACAACCACTGCTGTCACTGACTCCAATTTGACATCAACGCTAGCAGTGCATGTGCTACTGTAGTGGAGGAGACGAGCCATAAAACTTTTTTAAACTGTTTCTAGTTTCAATATTATTCAACAACTTTTTAATACTGTGTTAAGACTGGTATATAACACACATTAACATCCAGTGTACTATAGAATATCACAGGTTAACCAGTACCAGTGTAGTACATGGCGTACCCTGAAAAACAGTATTATTCACACTAAGAGGAATTACAAACTGCTAGGTATTCGAGAGACCTAGAGCTCTCCCAATAAAGTTTCCTGACTATTCCTCTCCCTTCCAGCACCTCTCCCCTTTTCCTATATTGCTCCACCCCAACCCATAACAGAAAATCAAATCTTCTCACTCCTCTTTCCCCACTTGCTAGCTGGCAAGTTAGTTACAAAACCCAACTCCACTAATACTCCCGACCCTACTTGCTTCTTGACATCTTTTCTTATTTTTTCTCTCATAAACCCGAGCAAAGGGTGCAATTCCCTTACTTATATTGACATTATTCTCCCTGTTATTATGCCCACTCATTCCCGGGGTCCTAACATACTGTCAATCTTGTATTCAGTTGGCAATAGCTATTAAGTTGTTAGTCAATCTCGAATATTTTTTCCAATATTCTTTAGTAAATTGTCTTCTAGAGTTGTTACCATGCTTGCTTATCTTCTTGCCATTTCTTATTTTTGTCTTCAGTTGTGGTACACGCTTTCGAAGACTTTGGCTGAGGATGCTGCCTGGAAATTTGTAAATGAAAACAACATTGACATGATTGTTATTAACCCAACAATGGTGGCAGGACCTCTCTTACAAGCAGAGATTAATGGAAGCGTTGAACCAATTTTAAACCTAATAAATGGTAATCTGTATTTACACTTGAAGTTATGCTGTATGAAAATTCTGTTATCTCCTTTTCCTGCACTAGGAATTCTGGCTTACGTGTTGCTTGCCAACTGAAATATAAAAAAGGAAACAATATTTGGAAATGAAAAGGAAAATATTATAAAATAAGGTATGGACATTTTGCATTTAAATCATAATAAGTTCATGACTCATATTGTCATACCTCACTAATTATTAGCTCCGTATATATTCTAGCTTGATTTATGCCTATTGTTTAATGGTCTCTAGATGTGAAGCAATATTTCCAAATATGTTTCATGCTTTTATTAGGTGTTTTGTGTTATTAGATAAGATTAAGGTGCCTAATGATCATTGAATCTTCTAATCCGTTACCACTGCTGTAGTTTGGAGGCTCTACTTTGTACCCTTGGGGTTTGTTTGCATTTGATACTGTAAGAAAGAAAAAAAGGTGATTAAAAGAAGCAAAGGGAAATTGGAAGAAGAAGAAAGAAACAGAGAAATAGAAATTACCACGATTTTAAGCACTGTCCAATCTTGTGTTCCCAAGAACGAAAATGGAAATGAAACCATTAAGACTACTAGTCTATGCTGATTAAGATGTGATGGTTACGTCTTTGGAGTGGTTTTCTTGCGTTGGAGGCAAGAGTACTTCCAGTGATTGTGGAAGTTCTTTCCCCTCTACCCATTCATCTTAATATGCAATCATTTTTCATTTAATATCATTGTTTGGTTCATAGTTTTCAGAATCTTGATAAGATTCACCTATTCATATGTTTTGACTTTTTCACCTAATTCTCTCGTAAAAAAAAAGAAGGAAGTTATTTTTAAATGAAAAAGAATTTGAAAGAACGAACTTATTCTATTTGACTATCCCACTTTTATTTGTCACTTATTCATTCAATGCATGTACTCTATCTAACTAGTTAATT
Organism: Macrotyloma uniflorum; assembly: GCA_016859785.1. Lineage (NCBI taxonomy): Eukaryota > Viridiplantae > Streptophyta > Magnoliopsida > Fabales > Fabaceae > Macrotyloma > Macrotyloma uniflorum. Next base: position 2,197,711 of record BDMB01000031.1, read on the forward strand.
GTTTTATTTTCATCGTACTTTTATCTATTTTGTTTATATTGTATTATTTATATGATAAATTTGAAGTAATTTTTAATTGTACTTTAATCTTATTATTATTTGATACAAAATGATAATTTACTATTTAAAAAATAACTCAGCGTTTTACGATTTGAATCTGGATTGATAAGCTTTGTAGGGTTGCAGATTAGTTAATCTGTTTGTTACTTTGGTATGGTTAATGGATTTGCTATGTGCGTCAAATATATTCCAGATAAGATTTGACTTTTGCTCAATAAAACTAGGGACCATTTAGTTTAAAATTTAATAGAACTGATTTTGAGCCATAATATGTAATTTAGATGTATGTCTAAATAATTTGAACCGAAAATTTTATATTAGAAAGTGTGTCACGGTGGGATAATTGATTTTATGTATTCGCCAAAAAAGCACTAACTCTTTAACTTATTTAATGCAGGCAAACCATTTCCAAACAGATCTTTTGGGTGGGTCGATGTGAAAGATGTTGCAAACGCTCATATTCTGGCTTATGAGATCATTTCGGCCAGTGGAAGATACTGTTTGTCTGAGAGAGTCATACACTACTCTGAACTTGCTAGGATTTTACGTGATTTGTACCCTACGTTACAAATTCCAGATAAGTAAGCTTAATTTTATAACATGAATTGGAATCCCCATTTATTAAACTCCTTTTATGACACCCTCCTGCCTTGTTTAAAAACTCATTCAAATTGAAAACGAAAAGATTCTGTACTGAAATTGATATAGGCTCAGTTTGAATAAGCTTCTTGACAAGTATTTATAAGAGAAAAAGTTAAGATGATAAAATAAATCAAACTTTTATCTCAAGTTAACATCAATTTTGCATCTTAACTTTTTGAGTTTCGTTATCTAACCCCCACTAAAAGCTGAGTTGTTACATAAACTTGAAATGCAATATATATTCTCCCTTGTTCTGAGAAATATGTGCTCCGTTAAATATATTAATCATACCAGTCGTGCCTTCGCTTTGATGTATTGTGAGAAACGAAGAAAATGATTGAGTTAGGGTACAAATTACTGTTAGTCCCAACAGTGTAATTCACTGTCAGTTAAAATTTCGAAAGTATTAAAATTAAAGAGGTCTATGAAAGTATAATACATTTAGTATCATTTTGTGTCATAATTCTATCACTTACTATCATTTTAGTTCTGCAATGGTAACTTAAATACTTAAACTTAATTGCTTATTGTCATTTTAGTCCTTGAAAGTATTTTCGAATTATAAATTAAGTATCAGTAAGATATCAGTAGTTAAATTTAAAGACTAAAAAGAAAATAAGTAGTTAAAGTTAGGGACTAAATGATAAGAAGTGATTAAATTTAGGAGCTGAAATGATAATAAATGGTAAAATTCAAGAACAAAATGATAGTAAATGGTGGAATTTATGGACCAAATTGACATCAAGTGGTAAAGTTCGAGAATCAAAATGTTAGTAAGTGGATATAGCTGGGGGGTTTTCTATCGACGGGACTAAAATGATAAAGAAATTACATTTTCAAAAATCATTTTTTTTAATTTTAATACTTTCTGGCACCTTAGTCTGAGTGAACTACACTTTTGAAGACTAAAGTGATTGTTATCCGATTTAAGTTAATTGAAAGTTACTGTGGATGTTTGTGTATGTGTGCACAGATGTGAGTATTACTGTGGTGGCTTTAGTTTGCCTAGTGACCTGTTCCTGAGATATAATGATAACGGCATGATTGCCCACCTTCCATCATATTGGATGTCCATATAATTTGAACTCCAACTTTTTTAACGTCTCTTCTATATGGAAAATGCTCGTCTCAAGCGAGTTTGTCTTTAAAGCAACTTTTATATAAATTTGACTCCTCTAAATGTTGAGTTCCATACATAAGAATCATGGGCGGTTGTTTACTTTAACATTAATCTACCGATACACACTTCTGTGAAAAATCTTGTCTTGTTTCCTTCTTTCTTTCCTTTCTTCTATCTTTCTTCTTTTGTGTGACGCTCTTAGCATTAAAATATTTTAGTTTTTATGTTTATTTATAACATTTGCACTTTCTCAAATCTCAACAATGTTTTAAGGTGCGAGGAAGATGAGCCGTATGCGCCAACATACCAGATTTCCACCGAAAAGGCAAAGAAGGACTTGGGAATAGAGTTTACTCCTTTGGAAGTGAGTATCAGGGACACTGTGGAAAGCTTCAGAGAAAAGAAGTTTGTCAACTTTTAATCCGTGATCTATCCTAGATAATAAGCTCCGTGTTTGTATTTAGTCAAACAGGTTAATATTGTTTGACAAAAGACTGGACATAAAAGGATAGATTGCATGCACATTATTCCCGAACTTGGGTCGAATTATGCTTTTTGTCCTTTTTTATGAATTTCAACTGTATAATGTTGAGTACTTCTGATAACAAACCTCTCCTGATTTATAACGTAGATATCCTTTGATTTATTCATTGAAGAAAGTTTACGCACGATGGGAAAAAGTGAAGATGTCAATTGTGACATTACTTCAGTATGCCAAAACAACATCGTTCCAATTATAGTCATGTTATAATTATTGTATCAAAATTGAGAACCAAAGCTCAAAAGTACAGTTAAATTACTTTATAACATGCATTAAGCAAAGAACTCTTTTTATATGAGTGTAGAAGAAGAGATAATTTACTGTAAACGGAGATGGATTATGTAAAACACTTAGCACCTAAGATAAGAGGTTGGTAAATGACTTCAAATTCACGACTCATTAGTTACTAATTTAACCTCCAAAATACACGACACATCATTCTTTAACCAACATTCTTCAAAATTATCAGGTATTAGACAATACGCCTGACCTGTTAAGAGCTAAAGAGCTTAAGGATTTATTTATTTATTTGAAAGATTGTAGTGAAAAAAGGATCAAAACTAGTTGGTTTGAATGTGTCAAAAAAGAATGACACTCTAAATTGTGAATGTATTTCCATTGTACCCAAAGAATTTTTAAACCATAGTTAGTTATCATTCTCGAAAGCATAAATACAATCATCATTTTCCTACCCTCCCCCGACATGAACTGCAAGGACTTTCCATAAACTACAAAGTTAATTAGTTCAAGAGGTCAGCAAATTATACTCCAACCTAAACAACATACATGGTACAACAATGTAACATTAACCATGGTCCAGGTTTCAGTCTGTAATATCAAAACAAAGTTTAGCCTCATCCCAAGGTCCATTGATCTCAAACTTGTACTCCTGAATCCTTATAAGCCAATAAGGGCAGACCACGTTGACAAAAACCAACAGACTAAGCAGCACGACAAAGAGTAGGCGATGCAGCATGTACACAAAACTTAAGGTCATGGCCATCAAACTGATAGAAAAGCATAGGTGCACGCGGAAGGAATATTTTTTAATACAGTAAGTAACAAGGGGAGCAAATAGGAAAACCTGCAATGAGAATAACATGATACCGAACACATGTAGTCTTGATGGAAGACGAGAAGCAATAAAAACAGAGGCGACTACAGAAGCATTTACAGAGATACAACTGGTCAATGCAGGATTCTTCAGAACCCCCGGGGCTTTGACGGTGGATTCTGAATAGTCATGCAGAAAAAGGTGAAGTACTAGAAGTGATGCAGCTACTGCCCAAATGGAATCCGAACTAATGGACCTTGTAAGAGTTTGATAGATGGGAGCCAAAACATATAACACAGTTATGAAAAAGGAGATATTGACGACATAATGGGCGAGAAGGCTAAAGGAAAGCATTTCTTGAGTAAAAAGGAGAATTAAAAAGCCTGAAACAAGAAGACTTACATCAATAAATAGGAGAGAATTTTCATCAATAATTGATGTAAGTGTACAAGTCCAGACCAAGACAACAAGAGCAACAATGCATAAATATTCAGAAATGGATACCGAGTCCAGCATCACCTTTAGCATGTCTCTTTTTACAACACTGGCATTCATGACCATTCCTTCAAGGAAAGATTCATCTGTATGATTGTCATCATAACCAGGTTGCATACCACCATATGCTACTTTTCTCCATCTGGGACGAGGTGATGAAAAATTATTAGCCAAGTTAAGATCCATTGCAATAAGTTCTATAATTTCAGATGGGCCTGCGGTGTCAAAACTTTATATGGCAAGACCTAATTGTCCTTTACTAAACAAATCTTGCTCCACAGACGTGCGTCATCTTTGTCTTATGCAATCAGAGTGTAGGGCATGTCATATTTCAGTTCCACTCTCTTGTCTTTCAAGCTTGTTTATGAAACTAATCTCCATATTCTGAAGAATAAAAGATGATGAAATTGCATACAAAAGAGAAAAATAGGTAAGAAAGTCACCCAATATTCTGAATAATAGAAGATGATGAAATTACATATAAATGAGGGGGGAAGGTAATAATAGACTGTAGCCGAGATTTATTAATGTTATTATCACTAGTCCAGACTAAGAGATCCACACTTTTAATAGTATTATGCAAAGATCAAGCATAGAACAAAGAAAATTGTTATATGAAATGTACATATACATCATGCTATAGTAACAGTTAAAGATAATAGACACTAAAGTTATCACCAACCACATCTTTGAGCAAGACAAAATTCCACAAGCCAAGAATGTTCAGTTTAGTATGTAAGGAAACCTAAATCAGTATAGATTGTAAATGGTTTGTAATGGAACCTTATCAGGAATATCTTGTTCTGCCTTGAGCATTTCTAAGGAAAAAATCTTGTACAAAACTAACAATAAATAAGGTTTGTGCATTATTTGGTTTTGAAAACCAAACTAAATTGTAATGAACTGGAATAACGGCTTAGTAATTTGAACTTAAGTGCTAAGATTGTGTAATATGGTCGTTTGGTGTAAGAAACTGAGTGTGTCTAGATTCACTTTTGATGGGTTTTAAACGAAAGTTTACGCTTTCCAAAACCCATAACCGAGAAGTAACAAGTGTGATGGATAAAAAAAAAGTATGTTACTTGATTTAACAACCCAACACCCTGGAAGCAGAATAAACAAGTTCGTCCATTCAACTGGTTCTGCGAATAACGGTTAATATGAAGTGCAATATAATTTCTGTACTTTCTAGTTTTACTAACGCTCAGTTCTGATAGGAAGAAAATGTCATAAAAAATGAAATCAACAAAATTCGAATAACAGAGAAACAAATTATCACATATTTGTAGATCTAAATCCCAATTTAACACAAACTAGAGCCAAAAGTAACAACACAGTCTGAGAAATAAGAAGGATTAGTTCAGTTAAGATCCCCACAATTCGGAATGGTTATTTCAAAGAAATGAAATGAAAGAAACAGAGAAATAGAAATTACCACGATTGTAAGAAATGTAGATTGAAACCGTCAATAGAAGGAAGGGGAAATTGAAAGAAGAAGAAAAGAAAGGATCTTGTGGTCAGTTGAGAAGGTGAAAAGCGAGCACAGGGATTGGGTGGGTTTTACTGGTAATGTTATGATAATTCATTAACATCATCAAATCAAACATGCCTTTCTTTTCTCTTCTCTGTGAAGTAATTGTTTTTTCTACATTTATTATCTCTTTGATTAAAAAAGAAAAAAAAGGTGATTAAAAATAGACAATAAAAATATTATTTTATTTATTATTTTTTAATTATTTATTTTATTATCATTATTATATAAAAATTCATAATCAATTATGGATATTAATTATAGACACAAGAAAAACATATATTTAAATTTAAATTTTGGATAAGATTATATGTGTAACATAGCTGATTATACGTTGTCTTTTTATATATTTCTTTATTCAATTTATGCAAAACAATTCTTTGGCTTCTCCATCAAATTTTTTTTTTCTCTTTTCTTTGGATATTCACTCAATCAAACAACCTCTAATTCTCAATTTCTTCAGATATCCAACATTTGGATGAATGTGTTTTTAATTTTTTTATGTTGTACATATAATTAATTTTATTTTATATATTCATTATCGATTACTTGACGTCTATAATCCCTTATGGGTATTGTTTTTTATTATAATAATAATAAATAATATTTAAAATAATAAATAAAACTATTAATATCTAATAAAATATTTTTTTTCTCTTTATCATCAATTAGAATATTAAACATGGTTGAAAAGCATGAAAGTGAGATGAAAAATGCTTTAAAAAATATATTGAGTTTCATTTCATAAAATTTTTTAATTATAAAAAAAATTTATAATCAATTATGGGTATTTCATAATTTTTTATATCATATTATAAATTTATACATTCTTTTTTTTTTCTCTTCAATCAAACAATCTTCTTTTATTTCCTTTCTCTTTATTTCTTTTCATTCTACAAAATTTATTCATTTGTGGAAAGTTTGTCACATTAAACTACTACTATCTTAGTATATTCAATCTCCAGAATAAATTTTTTTAATTTATAAGTTATATTATAATTAAAATTCTTAAATTATACTATATATGATAAGTGTTTCTTTATTTCAAGGTAATTTATTCTTAATTATTAAAAATACTAAAATTTAATTTAAAATGAAAAATTTATAAGAAAAAAAAAATATATTCCCATGAAAATTAGTTCTTAAAAACATTACAAACCAAGATATGTATCTAAAGTTTAGAAAGAAAAAGAAATGTTCGATTGCAAAATGTTTTGAAAGAATACTTCCTTCATGTTATTTTCTTCATTAACATTAATATATAAAATTATTTTTAATTATTTATAATTTATTTTTCAAATATATTAAAATCCAATTTAGTTTGTGTAATTCATATATAAATAAAGAATATTTTCTTAAAATGCTTTTATTTAATATAGTTAGAGTAATTTATGTATAAAGATAGAAAGTATCTAGCAATAATAGAGAGTAAAAATGGGATTCATATTTCTTAAAGATAGGAGTTAAATTCTAATATATAATCTATAAATGTTTCTATTGCCTACAACAAAAGAACCCATATTATATGGTGCATGTCAAAATTATAATTTTATCTCAATAATCATCTTGAGGAACTATGTATAGTTTTTGTTGTTTTGATAAACAAAATCACCACTTACAACACCAATCTGGGACATTCAGAATCCTGACCTTAATTATTTCTCATGGGCATACATATAGTACATATTACATGAAAGATCTCGAACTACTAACCTTAAAACATGAAAAACCAGATTGATTCATTGTGCACCTTGTCCCTGTTATGTTAGGATGTGCAACTTTATGATAGAACCAATAGGCCTATTACTACTACATTCAAGTGCAGAGTTAGTAGTGAATTTTCTCAACATCAGAAGAAAGATGACAACGCAAAGGGAAAACTGCTTTGCCATTCTGTCTCATCAACAATGACGAGTTCCCAATGTCTCTTAGTGGTGATCTTTTTGGGGCTAAGAATCCACCATTGGTGCCATGTGTTTTTCTTTCCCCACTCCTTATAACATCATTTTGCTTGCTATTTTCTGTACTGTTGTTGTTTTTCTTTGAGGAACAAATCACTATTCTCTTCTCCAACTCATTCTGTATGTCCACGGGAATGGACAAACATTTGGTCCCCTTAACAGCATTTTGTTCCTTCCTTAATCTTTCAAGATCATCACGGACCATGGAGAGTTCTGCTTCAAGTTCCTTTGTTTTACTTTCAGATGAAAGAGCTTTTTCTTTCCATTCTTGCACCTGTAAGAGAAAACACAAGTTAAGTGCCAAGATTAGTGTTTAGTCTGCCAGAAACTAATTCTACAATTCATATTTTTCTTTGCGTGATATGATTGGGAAACAAAGAAAGCAAGTTATTTTAGAACAACAGGAAACAGTGAACTGTATCTTACAGCATTGTGAAGGGATTGGATGTCAGAATCAGAATGCCGGGCTCGATCTTCCCAAAAATCTCGAGAAGCCTGCAATTCCTCCATCTCTTCCCTCACCTGACCAAGCATCTCTTGCATTTGTGACCATTGCTCAGTCTCTGCTCTAACTTGCTCTACAATTCTACGTACAACAGTTTTGCAATGTCCTGAGCATGGATTCCCGTCACAAGACAATTTTTCCTGCTGGGTTTGTCAATTCAAAGTTTAGTAAGAATCCATTTTCTTGACTCAGTTAGTCAAGAAAATTGTGTTTTAAATCAAAAGGGTATTCAGAATCTTTTTTGGTCTTGAGATAATTAGTACACTAAGATAAGTCAAATCAATTCATGTCCAGATTTTCCTATTGATGGGAAGTTTTTAATTGGATTAAACAGGATCATCTGTAGTTCACTTTAGCCAACATTGCGTGCGTGAGTAGTATCAACTAGTGATGAGCAAAGAAATCACGGATATACCTGATGAGGTACTCTCATGGAAGATGAATCTTGAAATTCAACTCTCTTGGAAGTTGAAGCAGAACTAGCAATAGAACTACTTGCAGTGGACAGCAGTGAGTTATACTCTTCCTCCATTCTCTGTAATAATATTCCCTTTGACAATCCCTCCATTTTTCTCTTCAGAATCTCCACCTGTAAATTTTAATAAAATCCGTGAGAAGAAAACACCAAAATCACAAGAAAAGACAACGTGACAGACAAAGTGCCTTCTGCGGTATGCTTGGACCAAAAATGTATAGAAATAATTAACAATCAACCTTAGTTAAAATTAGATAACTCACTGGAGATTGAAATTTCACTCTAGAAACATAACATAAAAAAAACACTATGATTTCCTTTACCCTAGTAATCAAACAGATAAGTGCCTTTCTGTTTGATTATAACAGAAGTAGACAATTTTCTCCTCCTCAAAACCAATTTTGCAGTGATTATAATTGATTTTGTAAGTGAGAAAAAACTTAAGATTTTTTATTGAGTAAAAATTGACTTTTTAAGTTTCAGGTTCAGTGCTCATTGCCCACAATCTTTTAAAATATGATGCTTCAAAGATCTTCTAAACTCATTTTTAAAATATCTTTCTTAAACAAACACATTAATTCTTTTAACATCAATTCTTTCGAAGTTAATTTTACTAAAATCCGTGTGACTGGAGCATAAGAAATTCAGAAGGTAAGAGAGTAGTCAAAACTCAAAACATGTGTCCAGGGCAAAACTCAAGGTTAATTTCATACTTACATTTAGTTTTCCACTAGCAACAATGCTATCATCAATTCTGCTACACCTTTTAATTGATAAGCTTATGTTTTCCATCTCCTGAAACTCCCTCAAATATATCTCATCTGACGTTCCTCCAATCTTCTCCAGTCGCCTCTGCAGCACAGAAACTTGCTTGTCAAAATTTTTGTTATTCCTAGCTCCTGAATCCTTCACTTTCGACCTCTTTTGCAATCTCTGAAGTTTCTCTGTCAACTCATGAATCTCCTCATCCAAAACCATATCAACATTCTTTCCTTCACAAATCTTGATTCTTCCCTGCATCCCACTTTGCAAGTTAAAGATCAGAAAGTCCAAATCACAAGAAAATACAAGTGAAGCGAACTCACTGAAAAATAGCTATTCAATTAACCCACCACCGATTCATAATGCATCAAATATGACAAAAACTATTCAATTGTTAAGAAAACCAAGGAAGAAGATGTTCCTATAAAGCAAATATCCATCGCACTTTCAAAAGTTTGGACAATAAACCTTAAATTTTGGAACATAACACAAAGGCATTCCTTATACTTAAATTTAGAAACACCTCAGAAAATGATTTGATCATGCAGTGTATATTTTTATTTGAACAAGTGGAGAACGTTGAAACAAAGAAAGTGGGAAAGATAGAAGAGCGACTAACAGAAACAAGTGTGTGAAGAGCAGATCTTAGAGTTGTCTCCATCTTTACACGAGTCCTCTGCAACTTCTTAACCGCAATCTCCTTCTCCATCCTCAACAAGTTACATTCGGCCCTTAACATTTCAGCTTGAAACTTCCACTTTTCTTCCTCCAAGGCCCACCCTTTGGGACTCCCAACTCTCTCCCTCCTCCTCTCACTCTCACTGCCAACGTTGTTGTCCAACACAACTATGGGAGGACGTGCACGTCTTTCTCGATCAATCAGAGTCCCGAGCCTGTTACTATTGTTGGCCTTAATGTCTCTCCGGAAAGAGGGTCTCCGGCGAGGGAAGTGCAGGATCCTGGGGGTTGGAGGAGGAGGAGGATGGTGGCGCCACTTGGGTCTTCTTGTAGCTGCAGTGGCCATGTTTTCAATTTCATGCAACGGAAAGAACAAGTTGAAAGGAATAAGAATATCTAAATGTGAGATACTCCTATGAAGTAGTAGAAGTAGAAGTAGTAGTAGTAATAGACAGACAGACACAGAGAGAGAAAGAGACAGAGAGAGAGAGAGAGACAGAGAGAGAGAGAGAGGTGTAACTGAGAAAGAGGTGGTTGGCGTGCAACCTCGTGAAGTGGAAGAACAGAGATTTGAAATGGAAAAAGGTGTGTGTGTGTGTGTGTGTTGTAAATGACAAGGTTTATGGTATGCGTTTGTTGTTGTTTGGGTGCTTTTTGGTTGGGGTTTCTCTCTTCTATTTATTTCCAACGTTGGACTTCGAAAAAGGTCACTTTCAAATTACAAACGTAACATGCACCATCATCACTTTCCTTCCACCAACAACAACACATTACCATAAACATTTAACCTCTTCATTCACACTTTCTTTCCTACGTCAATCCCATCGATCATCATAGATTACAGTGAAATCACCAATTTTAAAGCTTTACTTACTCCAACCCTAACAAAAATAATATCAAAATCCATAATAATATGAAACTCCAACCCTAGCAATTTTTGTTATACAAGATAATCTTGAGTTTATACATTAGTTTTAACTTGAATTCTAATAAAAAAGAACACAAACATAATTTATCATATGCATAACATAATCCAATAATCCATGATGTTGTGCTTTCCCCTTTTCTTTGTAGTTTTGAAAGTGAAATCATTTCACTTTTTAGGAAAATCATCTTCTTTCTTTGTCTTTCTCTAAGAACAAATTCATTTACTTTTCTTTAGTGCTTACAAATATATATTGTATACACTTTTTGAGCACTAAACCAAACAAGCACTAAGCAAACTTATTATTTATTGAATTTGTTCAATAAATATAATAGGTTGCTTATTGCCCCCAATCACACTTTCACTTCCTATAAAATGTTAGCATATTATAAAATTAACCCTATAATCCAACTAAATACTTAGAAATCTTTAAGATTATAAAATTACCTAAAACCAAGACAAAAATAATATCAAATTGTTGTTAAATTTTAATTTGAACCTTAAATGGTCTTTTACTTATTTTTTAAAAATTGTCTTTTTAAACTTTTTTGAGTTTATTTTTGGAAAGAGAAAGAGATTGTGAGCGCATGTTTTGAAGGAAGTCACACAAAACAAGGCGTTTTTCTGACTGCAAGTATCCATCTTTCTCTCTCCTCTCTCTCTTTCTCTCTCCTCTCTCTCTTTCTCTCTCCTCTCTCTCTTTCTCTCTCCTCTCTCTCTCTCTCATTAATCACTCCGTGCCGTGGAAGCTGAACCACCATTTTTATTCACTCCACTTTTTTCTTCATTGCACACAATTTCACACTAGCCGTTACTCATAAATCAATTTTAATTATTTACCCTTAATCATAAATTAACCCAAATAGCTAAATTCAAAACCCTTATTCCTAATCTTACTCATTTTTAACCCAATTCTATTACTTTCAAGATTCCACTTTTTAAAACTTCATTAAATACTATCAAAACCCTCTAAATTTCAAATCATTATTTTTAGTTTATAATATTTATATTAAGATAGATAAATGATATTTATTTTATAGTTCATTAAAAAAATAATTACTCCTTTTCAGATATTGATATAAAAAAAATCAATAAAACATAACTCTAATCAAACAAAATATGTTTAAAACCAATATTTATGAAAATAAGAAATGTGATTAACATGTTAATAATTATTTTTATTAATGATTATGATAGAAGAAATACATTAAATAATACTATGACATACATATTTGAAATATATGAATTTAAGATGATTTAATAAATATATGAAATATTTCTTAATATTTTGAAAATTTAAGAAGAGAGAGAAAGAGAGAAAGTACTTCCTCAGTTTTCTATCTTATTCGTTTGGACATATTTAATTGGCTCTTTCCATTTTTTGTTTTTTTCTTTTCGTTTCTTTTTATTTTTACTTTTTTTCAAGGTTTTGAAATATCAAACAAGGAGTCTTCGTATTGTTGTGGAAATGAATATTTTTAAAAATTTTAATAAATTTTTCCCAAATTAAGTTGTATAAAAATGTAATATTATACTTAAAAAATTAAACAAAAAAAAATAAAAATTCTTAGCCTACTAGCTTATACAAATTTGATGTTTTTCCTAATACATTGTGAATAGTATTTAAGCATTTTTTTTTACAAAATAAAGGAATAATAACACTTTTTCTATTCTATTTTTTGTCATTTTTCTTATAGTATGTATTAAAAAATCTTGTGATAAGGGTATTGATTCCCAAAACTTGTTAGAAAAAACAAATTTTAGGTTGGACTACTTTACCTTATTTCGTATACCCTTGTTAAGTTTGAACATGTTAATTAATTTATATTTGTATACATTTTGAATAATTTTTAAGAATTAATTTGAGAATAATAATATATGAATACCTATTTTTTCAAAATACTTATATAATATTTATAATTCATTTTATGTTTAATATATGATAAGTTCAATAAATCATAATGTTTTAAAAAAGATTGAATATTTATATATATTTTTTTGTTAATTTTATCATGTAGGTTGAAGTTAAAATGAAACACATTAGAAAAAATGTGGATTTTGAAAGAATGAAGTTGGGATTTTGAAAGTTAGATGAAGTTAAATGAATTAGATGGAAGCATATGCATAAGGTTATCCTTTCTCTGGTGTCTTGTTTGTGTGTCTGTCTCATGCAGAATAGTTACTCAGATTCTCTTGGGCTTCTCGTTCAGATTGATTGGTCATCACTTTCAAACAAACCAAAAACCAAAACCCAGAAAAGGTTTGGTGAAATTTGATTATCTACTACAAATAGTGTGGATAAAGAGGTGGAGTAAGTAAGAAATGGACCAATAGTTTTGAATCCACCTTCTCATTTCTTCACCTTTTGTCTTCACCACTGCCTCTTTCTCACGGATTTTATTTCACCATTCTGAATTTCAGAGCACGCCTTGAATTTAGGGACATTAGGCCAGAAGGGTTGGTTGAAAAATTTAACTTGGTTGTATAAAATTTGTGTAGGGTAAAGTAAAATACAAAATCAAATCAAATCAAATCATCATATTACCACTTTTGTCTTCATTGTTTCTCATGCAGAGTTTGAAAAAGAAAAACAAAGATTGGTTTGTTATCAGTAAACTCCTCTGAGATTGGTTCAGTAGCTAGGAGTTTGAATCATTAACATAAACTTTACAAGCAAGTTGTTAAAAAACTGTGAGAAAATATTCCTCCAAAACATTTGTTTTTAAATACAGAGTGGAGCATTGGAATTTGAAATATCACCAATTCAAATCCATAATGCGATCAAACCAAGTTTGTTTATTTGATTTGGTGGGTGCTATTTGATCATGAGTTTTTTTATATTTGTTTGTTTAGTTTTGTGGGTGGAAAATATGAAAGCATAAAGTAAATTGGAAGAAAAAGCATAGTCTAAGTTTGATGTAATTAATTATTAATGAATTCCTCTGGAAGATTTTAATGATTTTACCGTTGCAAATTGTACTATTAAAGGTTTTGTCTTTATCTCAGAAGCAAGTTGTAAGATGAGAAATTGTTTATAAAACTTGAATTTCCAACAAAATTCAAAATGTGTTTATTTGTTTAAAGGAGGTTTTCAAATTAAAGAATTTTAGGAGTTCTGCACATTTGCCTTGTTGCCTGACATGTTCCTGATGGAAGTATCCGAGACAAGTCAAATGCTATATTTTATGCATTATACTCTCACACTCAATACTCATTAAAATTTATTCAATCTCACCAAAAGCACTTTCTTGTCCTTACATGTTTTCCTCTCTCTGCATAATCAAACTTTAATACTATTTTTATAGTACAAGAACAGCTTTATACATGTCTAGAACTTTTTTAATATATTTGTTTACTTATTTTAAATAAAAAATTTGCAATTGTGTACAATACATCGCATGTCCTCATTCTGGGCCTTGTAGATGTCATAAATACTACTCACTAATACATCCACAATTACAAGATTGGAATTTTTTATTCAACTTCGTTACTAAGAGATGATTATAACATTGCACGAACAAGAAAACCTATGTATAATTTCTATTTCGTTGAGGAAGGAAATTAGTCTTATTATAGTTTTGGATTAGCCATAAACCATGCCCAAAATTAAGTCGAAAATAGAAGACTTGATTTTGGTGTGCGCTCAAATGGATTGAATTCTCGATGCAGTGGTATATGCCATACTCGGGTGTCCATCATCCTTTGATAGGCCACGTTTGGTTCGGCTTAATCACTCTTACAGTATCGCAGTAATATTTCTTTTTTCTTTTCTTGGTAGCATTAAAGTTTTAATAAACAAATGACTATATTTAATAGCTTTACAAACATTTATTATAAAATCAGTCGTTAATATTATCATACGTATTACACCGCAGCTTAAATACCATAAAACCATTCCCATCATGCACGTTAGCATAGCAGCTCTAACCTGCTCAAAAGCTCAGAACCACATCAATTCTACTCACAGCGTGGACTTCCTTTTTAAGTACCCTAATTTCGTATTACAGTCAACTACCATCCCCTACACAGCTGATTACTGATTTACTGATAAAAGAATCTCGAAAAGAAGGGAATATTTCAAAAAGAAAACATGACAGAAAATAAAGTGAAATGTAGCATTAACTTAAAACTTTTCTTTCATGCAAAATATTCTCTATCAAGAATAACTGCTATAATATAATAATAACAATAACAATAACCAACCGAACAGGTGAACAAACACTTACACATAGGGTTCCCACACCATATTGTGTAATTAATCACTAAACTAACAACATGATTGCAATTTACAAATACTATTAATGAACTTTATTGGAGCAAGCACAAAAAACTACAAAGATCTTACCTAACAAACATTATTCCGGAGAAAAACCAAGCTGTCTAACAGCCCAAATTCGATACAGAAATGATAGGAAGGCTTATTGTGTGTTCAGAAACTCGATGAAAATGATGAACCAAAAGATTCTAGCAAAGCTGTTCCAGATAAAAAATAATTAATAACCCAGACATTAGTTTAGTCTATCCCGGAGTTACAACACAGTAACAACAGAGAGTTGTGTACTGGCCATCCACCAATCCTGTCAACCTCGATGACATCACAAACATCTTCCTTGGCTAAGTAAATGAAATCATTCACTTTTTCCATTTTGGTTGGAAGCAACATAATTACGGATAACTTCCATGGCCAACTCATGAGCACTTTTGTTTTGAAGCTTTGCTAATTCGTCTATTGCTTCATACGTCTCCTTGTCAGCAAAAAGCTTTAGGTTGTGGCGTGATGGTGCTACCACTGGACCTTCCCATTTCTCAATATGTTCCTTAAGCTTATCAAATCCCTAGAAACAGAAAAAGGAGTAATTTAGGCCAAACTTACTAATCACTTTATAGATTGAAACAAGAGTTAGTACAGATCACATGTAAATAAAAAGTATGCAGTCAAAACTCACCATTCTGTTTGTGAAGTCACCAAATGATTCTTTAGATTGACGCCTTTGCTTCCAATAATAAAACAAAGGCTCCAAAACCTTTTCAAGGTCGTGAAGCTTCACCTTGTCCATAAAACTTCGAGCTAATGATGTTTGTTTCTTGTTCCCTCCAAGCCAAATCTGCATAAGAAGACGAGAAAAGTGAGCATGATAGACTTTTGTTCTTTTCTATCAACTTGGGTTGAGCTGCTGATTAACAAACCTGGTAACTATTTGGGCCATCACCAACTAATCCAAGTTCAGCCATGTATGGTCTAGCGCAACCATTAGGACAGCCAGTTATCCTTACAACTACAGACTCACTATACCTCAGACCAACCTACATTGCAGACAGAAAAGTTTTAAGTATCCTATTAGTGATCTCCATCAAATCAGTAATGCCATATATATATATATATCCGCAGCAATACCTTATCAAACACAGCCCGAATCCGCTTAAGAATGTTAGGTATCCCACGTTCAGCTTCAGTAATTGCCAGTGGACATAATGGGAAAGCAGGGCATGCCATTGCTGTTATGTTGAGAGGATCTACAAATCTAGGTTGCTGTTCACAGCATCACAGGTCATTATAGTCTTATTAATGAAAAATTCTATACAATGAAAATATGAATTTAAAAAAATAAAGAGATGAGATTAATGAGAGTAAATAATGAGAAGGAAATAGAGGAGCATGATGCCAAGCAAGTGTAGTATGGAAGAAATTAATCAAGATACCATAAGAAAAATTTCAATCACCAGTTCATCACACATGTCAAGAAACAATCAGAAGTGCATTGAAAAAGAAAAAGAAATTAAAAACTTTCCCTATTGTTGTACACACAAAAAATATAGATACATCGCAAGAGCAACAGCTAATTAGATCTACAAACACCTAAAAGTTACAATTGTTATCCATGTTTCCCAATAAAACACAAGGAAAATACGAAATTAGTAAATTATGATAATTTCCTAATGAAATTCACAATGTAAGGCTTTTGAGCAATGTCAATGTCAACTGAGAAGGTACAAATAAGTTAAATACGTCATTAACAAATATTTTTCAACACAAAAAACAATTAGAATGTAATCTGTAAACATCTCACCAGCAGACCAGCCTGAGCAAGAGTAGTTGTAATGGGACGCTTCCATGCAGCGCGGACATCAGTCAAGATGATGTTCTGATTTGGAGTGAGTCTCACATTCAAATTATACTTCTCAATAACCTCCCTCAATGTCTTTTTCATCTTTCCACCAATACGACCATTATCAACATGAAGCCCATAAAATAATTTGCCATCACCCTGGAAGATGAAATCCAACAATGAGCCCATACATAGCATAAGGATGTGAAACTATATTTTAGCAAAAGACAATAACACCAAATAATGGGCCAATTACAGATTGCTTAACAACATATAAAGGAGATATGGCTGCCACTCTCTCAGTCACAGCAAGAACCTATATAAATATATATCTGAAGTTAAACGAGATAAGTAAAATCTACAACGCACCAAAAGTATGAAAAATTACAATAATCTTCATTTACCTAATCTGCCAGATATTCTGTTGGTTTTTATGTTTGCTTAGCACACCTTTTCAGGCATATCAGAACTGAAACAACTACACAGTCACAGGAAAGACAGCAAGTATAATATCCATCTCTGCTATTAAATCCTCAAATAGACATCAAACAAGTGAATCCTATCCACCAACTTTCATCATTCCAAATCTATACCTCTATGAATGGCATGCATCAATAAAAAATATTATGGACAATACATTGATTTTATTCACTCGTCGAGAGAACCAACCTGTTCGTGCCAGCCAAGATAACTTTTAAATTCCCATTCTGGCAATACACGGAAAGGTTCAAATTTCTTTCCGTAATATTGCTCAACTACACTTCTAAACTTTTCAATTCCCCAAGAGCTGATCAAATATTTCATTCTACTATACTTGCGGTCGTCTCTTCTCCCATTTTCTCGTTGTGTGACAACAATTGCTTTCACTGCATACAAAATATCCTCCTTTGGTACATAACCTAATGGTTCAGCCAAGCGAGGAAAAGTGGTTTCCATCCTATGAGCTCTTCCCATTCCTCCACCAACCTGCAAGAATAATTAAAAGGTACCAGTTAGAACAATGGTAGAAAAAAAATTCACTCAACTGTTATCCACATCCATCTTACATATATGTTGAACCCTTGAGGCTCCCCAACTTCATCGGTAACAACAACAACACCAATATCATTTGTGAGAATATCCACCGAGTTATCAGTCGGTACAGTAACAGCAATTTTGAATTTCCTCGGCAGGAACTGAGTACCGTAGATGGGCTCTGGTGAATCTGGGAAATTTGTACCATGAGAATTGTCATTTCGTGCCTGAACAACTTCAGGCGGTTCTGATGACAAAAACTTTTCCCCGTCAACCCAAATATCATAGTAGAAACCAGACTGAGGAGACAGAAGCGCAGCAATGTTTTCCGCAGTTTGTTGAGCCAAAAGGTAATCCTTTCTGACGAGGGGTGCAGCAGGAGCAAGCACATTCCTGTTCAGGTCACCACACGCACCAAGAGTTGAGCCCATATTTCTAATAATGGTACCCATCACCGTTTTGAGATCCTTCTTGAGAACACCATGGAGCTGAAAAGTTTGTCTGGTGGTCAGCCGAAGCGTCCCAATCCCAAACTGGTCAGCAAGATCATCCATGGTCAAGTAAAGTTGATTTGAAACCTTCCCACAAGGGTTCTTAGTCCGTATCATGAAAGAGTAGCTTCGGGAACCACGCTCTTCTCTATTGTACTGTTGATAGCTTCCATGAAACTTGATCAATTGAGTGGCAGCTTCACTTATATTAGGGGCATCCGTCAACATGTCCTCATTAAGAGGATATCTTATGAAATTGCTTTGTTCTTTAAATACTTCGACTTTGCTCCGCTTTACAGTGGTAGTTTCAGATTGCACAGGCTTCAAAGAAATCACAACCACAACAACATATAAAATTAGTATTCCACATTATCCAGTGTAATCAACCTTATTTTTCAAAAAAGAATCATGTCACTTCATATGATCATACTAAAGGAATCGAAAACAGAAGCTGAATTTAACAATTGAAAAGATTAATAATAATAATATTAATAATATTAATAATAATAATAATAATAATAATAACTAACAGGACAAAAAAATAGAGTAAAGGAACGAAGAAGAGAAACCGTGGAAACAGCGCGTGTTATGGAGAGAGATCGAGTGGATGAAGAAGGAAGCGGGAGGGCATTGCGAGTGAGAGCAGAGGCGGCGGACGCAGACCTCAAGCCCTGGAAGCTTGGGATCTGAATCTTGTGGTCCTTGAGCGTCGCTGAGGTGGCAGCTGCACCGAACGACGTCGTCATGAGCTGAAGAAGGAGGAAGCAACGAAATTTGGAAGATGAAGATGAAGATGAAGAAGAAGAAGAAGAGGAATCAGGGTTTTGTTCTGAGTGGAGTGCAAATAAAGCAGTTGCGATTGGGTGGTAGTGGTAGTAGCAGTCACTGGAGAGAATGAGAAAGAGAAAGTGGGTTTTGTGTTTTGTTTCTTTAGTCACGTGCCAACCACGAGAACCCTTTCAAAGATACTTACACTATATTCGGTTATGGGAGGAATGTCCCACGCCCACGCGCACCCTATTTTATTTTAACTATTATTCCAATTATTAATAATATAACAAAACAATTACTATTTTTAAAAATACGACAAGTTTTTATTTTTTATTTATTTTTCCTTTAAATACCATTCTGAGTTGGGACGGTGTAAGCACGCGCCGGTGTACTTTGCATGGAGCGCGTGCATAGTAAATATCTTTCCCAAAAACAAAATAGTTTCTGACAAACCCTAAAATCGAAAAGGTTAGTGTTTTTTGGGGCTAGCTGGAGCCACGAATGAACCTGGACGGAATCTATGTCCATGATTGAAACTTGCTTTACAATAATCAATGCAAAGAATAAAAACCCTAATCAAATTCAAATCCAATTTGTGTTTAGCATCGAAAGAAGGAAATTGTTAGTTAGGATTAATACAACTCTTAATGGATTTCACACTAATGATGTATTTAGTGTTCAAAGTCAAAAAGGATTTCAATTAGTGCCAAAGATTAAAATTGGCACATTAATATAATAAAACTTTTGAAAACTTATATATATTATAAAGTTTAGAGTTGGTATATAGTTTCATTAAAAAATAACATTTCTTTACTTTTTCTCTTAGTCAGAGGTACACTCTAGTTCTCAAATATGTTAACAACTTTTTATCACAAATTTATAATTAAAATTTGAGTATAATATAAATAGTTAAAAGATTTAAACTCTCCTAGGTTATTTAATATATAAATTAAATTAAATTATATTTTAGAAAAAAATTGTTATTATATTTGATGGAGGTAATTATTGTTTAGGAAAAGGGTTTTATTATATAAAGTTTGATCTAATTTTTTCGATGATTCAATACAATTAAATTAAATTAAATTAAATTAAATTAAATTGGGTTTGATTTGCTTTTCATCTTTAACTATCTCATTCTATTAAAATTGGATTTGGTAATCAAAATGATTAATTTTAAAAAATATTAAAAAATAATTAAAAATATATTTTCTAAATGTTTTTTTAATGATTAAGATAACAAATAATGTATATAATATCTATATGCGTAATATATAATAAAGTTATTAATTAATATTTATTTTATTTATTTATATATTTATTATGTAGTAGTTGTAATTCTTTAAACTAATTATTTATTCTAATTACGGATTTAAACTAATTATTTATTCTAATTAAATAAATTCTTAAATATTAATATTTTGAAGAATTAAAATAAATAGTATATTTTTAATTTATAAAAGATTTTACGGACATATTGCTAAATTTAATAATTAAATTATTATTAAAATTAAATATTTAATAGATTTTATATTTTTTAAAAATTATTTTTAATCTTTATATTTTTTTCATCATGTAAATTTGATTATTTTATTAAATATTATATTTAAATATAAATGATAATTATAATTATATTTAATATTTTTATTAAAATAAAGATTTGTTATAAAATATTAAATTAAAGTATAAAAAATTAAAATTATATATTTTTTAAAATTTAAAAATTAAATCAATTAGTCTAAAAGTATAAAGATTTAAAATAATTTAAAAAATAATATAAGATAAAAATTCGTATTATTATGAATTTTCATATTATTAAAACATAATATTTTAAGAAAAAAAATCAATAAATTATATCTTTAAACTGCGAAGGTTAAAGGGAGGTACATTGAAATCGTAATAAATACTTCATTTTTCTTTACAGGTAATTTTTCCCAAACATCTTCCAAAACTTAGCAATTAAACAAATGATTATCATAAAAACTTTTCCTATATAACATAATACTATATTTTTAGTATAATTATAAACTTATAATTTGTTTTAATTCTTAATTTTCAATTTTGATCTACTTTTTTTTTTTTATGATTTGTAATACTTAAAATTTAAAAAGCTGTACTTTTAGTTTCATCCTAAATTATATATACGTATATTCCTTTTATTTTTTATATTTATATTTCATTTTGATAGTATTTTAATTAAGTATGTCAGATATAATATATATATATATATTAAATTAAACATTGGAGTAAAGTTATAGATTTTTTAAAATATAAAATAAAAATTTCATATTTTAGCCTCTGTTTTTTTTTTTTTTTTAATTAAGAAATTAAAAATTTATAGGTCTAACTTGCGAAATACTTCAGTTTTTGCGAAATAAGAAAACCCTTTATATAAAGCGGTTCCTTTTGTTGAATGGCTTCTTCGTTCTCGTGTTGGTGAAGAAAGATCGAAGAGAAGAAGAAGAAGAAGAATCGAAGAAGAGGAAGAAGAAAATGGAGGACGCATCTGCATCGAAGTACATCCCACACCAAATCGGAGGAGTTCAAAACGACGTGCTTAGGTTCGGACTCGATGGAGTCAAGAGCGACATTGTTGGTTCTCACCCTCTCCAATCGTCTCTCCAATCCGTAATCTCTCTCAACCCTATCTATCTCTCTTCACTTCAATTTCTCCTTTTAATCCTTCTGCGTAACCTACTCTTCTGAACCGCTTCATCCAATTCCACCTGCTATCTATTTCCCTTTTTAATTAGGGTTTCTTTTCAGAGCAAAAAAAACTATCAGCTGAAAATAGTCTATTTTTTATCGATTCGAACAGATTCACACTTTTGGTTTGTTGTTACTCTATTCAGTTGTCGTTTTTATTTTGTTTGTGATTTTCAGACAAGGAGGATGGAAGAAGCGATGAAGAGGCAATGCAAAGTTAACTTGTACGGAACTGCTTTTCCACTGAAGGAGGATCTTGACAGGCAAATACTGTCTAGGTACGAGCATTTGGATTCGATTAAACTATTTGTGATAATTTGACATGAGGCCCTGTTTGTGTAAGTGGTTGCTAGTTAATGTATGCATTGATTTCAGGCACAGATTGTATGCATCCCCATATACGGGGCATGGAACAATGAGTTAGTATTGTACAGTAAAATTTTGCGTCTTTATGAATATATAAACAACTAGGAATATGTGAATGAGAGATTTTGATTAGTGATTAATTAACATTGTATTACCATGTTGATTAGCACATATGGTTTGGTGGGCAGAACCTTGACTCATGATAGATCTTGTGTTTGGGGTGAAAAATGTTATATTAACGGTAAAATGCATTTGAATTTGATGAAATGCCGGTGTTCCTTGTAGGTTCCAGCGGCCTCCTGGACCAATTCCATCTTCAATGCTGGGTTTGGAGACTTTTACAGGAAGCATTGATCACTTTGGTTTTGAGGACTGTCTGAATGGTAATATAATTTGGCTTTCTTTTCCGTGTTTATTACCCTACTTTGAAACATTTGATTTCTGCTCAAGGAGTGGTTCTTGCATGATATATTGAAATTATGGTTCATTAACGCAAATTCTTACAATTGTTACTGTTTAGTGTTGTTGTTCTTATGCTTCATTTTCTGAATTAAAATGAAATATTATTATTATGCTTCACTAACGCTTGACATGAACTCCACAAAAGGGAAGAACTGGATTTTGTGTAAGTTTTTACTTGTTTCTCTGATCAAATAAACTTTTTAAGACATCTTGGACCTTTTCTTTTATATAAGAATCGGGAAGAACTTATGCTCCAAACCTTGAAACAATACCATCAACTGTTTTGGAACTATCTTATGTTTGTAGGAATGACTGAATGGTAATATTTTTTGGGTGTTATATGCTATTAAATTGCCTTTTTGTTTTGAGATGAGTGTAGTCTTGGAGATCATTGTGACAAAGCTTTTGTTATGATAATGGGTACATGCAATTCTGTTCCTTTTGTTTTGAGATGATTAAAAGGTTTCTGAGACTTGGATGATCCGGGGATCTAAAGAGAGGTCTATACTAAAATCTTCAAAGCTGATTCAGACATATTGAGAATCTGCGTTGAAAGATTTCAACTTCGTGCTGTGTTGAAAAGGCTAATTCAAACTTAAATCGGACTCTAAATCCTCATTCCCGGATGGAGGATGTCAAATATACTTAAATGCTCAATGCTGTTGAAATCTGCACCGTGTTTTAAGATTTGATGAGCATTATAATTTAAATGCCATACTGGAAGTATGAAACATAGATGCATGGTTTGTATCTGCTAGTGATGATATTTTAAGCCACGTTATTTTTAATCACCAAAGAAGACAGCCTCTTCGAAATCATGTGTTGTATTGTTGCTATGATTGTGAATTTGGTATCCATTATAATTAAGGAGTGCAATCTTAGCTGTTGCTCATTTTTTTGGTCCTTTGGCATATGACGCATTGGTGTACTTCTTTCTTTCCCTCTCAATGCCATTTTGTTTTTGCAGACCCCCGTGACTCAGAGACTTTCAGGCCATCCGACATGCATCATGGGATGGAAGTTCACCTTGGTCTATCTAAGGGACCAGTGTACCCAAGTATTATATAATTAAATTTGACTTTTATTCTAGTACCAAAAAACAGTCTTATGTGATCAAAGCTTCTTGTTATTCATTCAAATGAAAGTGTCCAAAGAACCTGCTTATTTAGTCGTGGACTTGTGTTTTCCTTTGCGTTGGATGCTAGAAATGTTATGGTCTATATAAACACAGCATGTCTTTCAGAGTAAAAGCAGAATCTATGCATGAGGCGTTTGAGTTGAGCATCCTTTTTGTTGGATTTATAATTTGATTCCCTTTCCCCCGTTTTCAATACTCGATATGAAGGGAGTCAATTGAGTATGCATGAAATTAAGAGAAAGATGTGTCAACTTAATTTTATATTTTTATATAATTAAGGAAGATATTATGTATATAAAATAGAAAGTTTGTGTTAAAAAAATTGCTATGTTTATTATTTTCTATCTTTTTGGGCAAGTTTTGGCGAGTCAACAAGACTTGTCTTGTCAACCACCCTGCAAATAGGAGGGTGGGTTGTGTTTCACAACCTGATGCAATAAAGTTAATTCAATTCTATTAAAAGAAGTTAGCTAATTTAGTACATTTTTTTAATAATTTGTATGATTTTGTCTAAAATTACTCTTTAAAAAAATTGAAACTTATTATCTCACTCTTTCTGTTTAATTTCTTCTTATCTAATAAATTAATATATATTAGTCATATTCTCCAATCTTTATATGAGAGAGAATACATTTTTTATTCCTTTACAACATTTATTAGAAATACTCTGTTCATAAAATAATTAATAAATAGATAAATTTGAAAAATTATATAAAAAGATAAACAGTTCTTTTCATATATAAAAATTGATTTCTTAAAATAAAAAATTCATATTTATGATTCTTACAAATTGACTAAATTTTATTTAGTTAGTAAAAAACATTTATGTAAATTTTCTTGATGGTAAAGAGTATCTTTATCAAATTAACAATTTCGTCAAATTTAAATAAAAAATTATTAGAAGACAATATATATATACCAAACATGAGAAATGATAATTTCCAACATTAAAGTATTAGTACTTTATTTAATAAGCAAATGATTTCAAGATAATCAATTTATTAATTACTTTTATAAAGACATGTTTAATAGTGTTAATGATTTAAATAAATAATAAATATAAAATATATTTATGAAATTTTATTTTATTTACTCAAATGGTTGTTCAATTAAAAATATCGTAAGTAAATAGTTGGAATTAGTCGATTTTAATTAAACATAAAAAATTAAATTAAATTTAATAGAAAATTTGAATTAAATTAAATCAATATTTTACTATTTAGATTAAATTAATTTTTATATTAAATATTTTATGATAAAAACATATCCAATAAAAGAAATATATTATAATTATTATTATATTTATAATTTTAATTTACCTAATATTTATAAATAAATTATATAATTTTATAATTAAAATTATGATAAAATTTGTTATATAAATATACTATATATAAAATACAAGTAAATCATATTTAGAAGATTTATTTATATATGTTTATAATTAATAACTAATTTTAAATATATAATATTTTAAATAAATATAATAATTGATTTTTAATTTTCAAATCAAAATCTAATCATATAACTTAAAAATATAAATAAAAAATTGTATTCTAATATATTTTCAGTTTTATTAACTATTTTTTAGTTATTTTTAAATTGGTTTAATGTTAAATATCTTTAATAATGAGATATTAAACTTAAAATTAATTAAGTTATTTAAAAGTGTATATATATATTGATTGGATAAAGTTTTGAATTTTGTTTTACTTGTATATTTAATTTGGAGTTTTCATGGTCTTCTGAACTTCTCATCTCATTTATTGCCACAATCACACAATCCCGCTTCTTGTCTTCTTCCTTTCATCACTGCTTACCAACTTTACGCTTTCTCTCAACATCACTCTTTCTGAAAGAGACACATTCCATTCCATTCTTAGAGAGAGAAACACAGAATGGAGAGAAAAATTTTCATAGTCTGTTCCATAGTTGCCTTCCTCGGACTGTTGGCGGCTGCAACTAGCTTCGCTGCAGAAGCCACTCGGATAAAGGTTTGTGTCGTTCCTCCTTCCTTTCCTCCAGTACCCAAAAACCAAAGGATCAATCTTTTGAATTATTTTTACTTCAATGTCTATTGTGCTTGCCACTGTTCAGGATAAGCTTTAATGGGTTGTTATGAGTCTATGCAAAATCCTAAATTTTTAGCATGTTTAAGAGTTTATGATTCACGTCCCTTTCTCAGCGGTTTAATTTTATTTTTCTTGCTTCCACTGTTAATCTTGAAGATTTTGTTTTACTTATAGTGTTTAATAGCACATTTTAATTCCTGTGTTCATCAACCTTTCCCCTTTACTTGAGTTTCGTGATTAGCTGTTATCCTTTTCCTTCTACCAATTTTGGAACGGGAAGGGATAGAGTCTGAAAAATTACATGAATTAAGATCCATGCATGGGGTTTTACTATCAATCCTTGGAGGGGAGAATAAGGAAAGGGAATAATAATGTCGTTCGGGTAACTCTTGTGCTGACAGGTTTTGAGTAATATACTAGTCCAGTATTTAAGTAATGTACTTCCACTTTTTGTATCTTCTTCATTGTAAAATTTGCTGTGTTTATATTCACCTCAAACAGAAGGTGATATAATGAGTATTCTGTGTAACTTCTGGCAGGGTTCTCAAGTTCATTTTGTTACTCTCAATCAGTGCACTTATCCTCGAAGTCCTGCCCTGCCTCTTGGTTTAATTGCAGCACTGGCTCTTATGCTATCTCAAATAATCATAAATGTTGCAACTGGGTGTATTTGTTGCAGAACAGGTTCCCAAATCCCAGATTCCAATTGGAAGGTAGCACTGATCTGCTTTGTTTTATCCTGGTAATTCTCGCTCTATACTTTTTGTTTGTCATATCATATTCCTGTTTGAATATGCTGGTTGACTTAAGCACGAGAGAACAGCCCAGCTCAATAGACTAGTTCATTAGGTGGTGATTCTCTAGGCTTCAAATAGCACATCAATTAACTCATTCTACTCAATATGGAAGTCCTAACATTACCACCACCTTTAAGGGTTGACATCCTTGACAGTTTCACTCTATTGATACTGACCTGGTGGTAATCCTTTCCGTGACCCAACTCTTAATGAAATCACCAATCTTTAGGACTGAAGAAGTATGAGAGGAGAGCTCAACCCAAAAGACTAGTTCTTTAGGTGGGAGAACCTTTAGACTTAAGTATCACAGCAAGTAGGTCATCCCTAATGTATTGGAACTTAAAAACTGATGTTAGTAGTGGATTTGCTGGTGCTGTCATTCTTCTAAAGAGGATTTGGCTCTAAACAAAGCAGACCTGATTCTACTGGCAGCAAAGATGGATTTGGATAATTCATTTTTACGGTAGTATGTTTAAAGTAAACTGTGGAGTATATGCCATTGGTATTTTATTTTTTTAAGGAATCTTTCCTTTTCTGATGCATTATTGCTTATATTCCTTCATGCTTAGACATTTGTGATTTTATTTACAATGTACCCACACGAGGAGCTGAATAATGCATGTTCTTATAGCAAAGATGGATTGAATGAGAAGCAATTTGAACTAACATGATTACACTAGAGAGAAAATTCCATTTAAGACTATTCTAGTAATACACAGACACATACACACAAATGGGTGAATTTTGAGGTACATGATCATAACAAATTATTCTTGGAATATATATGCTTATACTTTTATAATTTTATTCTTTTGGCTAAAATGTAAAATACATATTGCTGGTATTTATTTGTCATGATTTTTGTCTTTCTTTTAAACTGTGTATATTTGTTGGATTTTATTTAGTAATTGTCAAGTTCATGAACACGAATAACTTTGTTTACTTGAAATTGTTTTGTTTTTTCTTGAGTTTATAAGTTGTTGCTCTGGCATTTTATCTGATTATTGAAGAAACAAAAATGAAGCTTGTTCTGTTGTACGAGTACGTTGGTTTCGTGTGTGTGGAACTGCAATGAGTCTTTGAAACATTAACTTGCATCTACTGCATAGAGTACTTCTGCTAATAGGCTAAATGATTTCATGTACAATTAGGAGAAAAATCACATGCTTTTATTATTCAAATATTTGAATTCACCATGCGATTACTCAAGGCTAGTCATTTATGTGCTTTCATGCTGACTAGGATTGGAAACCTTGAGTACTGAGACTTTGATTGTAAATTATACTTATTTGTGTGGTGGAATATCTGTTCAAACAGGTTCACTTTTGTAATTGCTTTTCTCCTGTTGCTTACTGGTGCTGCACTGAATGATCAACGTGGTGAAGAGAGTGTATACTTTGGCTACTACTACTGCTATGTTGTGAAACCTGGAGTGTTTGCAGGGGGCGCAATTTTATCCCTTGCAAGTGCTGCATTTGGAATTATGTATTACATTTCCCTAACTGAGAAAAAGAATAGCACCCAATACCCATATCCTAACCAAGGGGTCATAGCCATGGCACAACCGCAGATCCCATCTCAGACAAGTGATGAACCAGTATTTGTGCATGAAGACACATACGTCAGACGACAGTTCACATGATTGGTACATTCATGTGTGGAGGCTGCTCTGCTTTAATTAAAACCTTTGATTCTAATATTTACTCTTAGGAAGCAATGTGCATATGCGTGTCTTTTGTGAGGGAATTCTGCTTTTTCTTGTGTTTATAATTGGATGTTCCAGACAACAATACTATTTTTGTTTGTTAGAACTCTTTAGCAGAAGATGCATGTGGAGGTAGGTTTTGATATGATCTTTAAGTGGTACAAGCTATGCAAATACTAAATTATAGACTGAATTATTTATCACAAAAGCATATCAGTCTTCATTTTCATAATTTTGTGCTCTGTTTGAATCATTCTTAAGGGTTTTTCATTCAGGAAAATACATTATTACTGTTAAAATAACCCAAAAACTAGTTTTTAACAGTTAATCTAATCTTCTTTGAAGAACTTGTAAATTTACTTGTCTGCCAACTATAACATACCAATCATTTGTTTAATTTACAAACTGTCCCAAGGATTTTTTTTTTTTTTTTCTTTCACTCACTTTTGAAGAATTATTATTTCTACATTTATTATTTTAAAAAATTCATATACTTCGTTTACGATAATTTCAAATTAATGATAATTAATATTATAACTACAAGACTTGGAGCTTTGATACAGAATTTACCAATTTTAGATAATCTTTTAATTTGAAATAGTAAAACATTCCTTAAACATGAGTCAAATTACGTAAAATAATCGATTTTATAATTTGTTTGTTTATAATAATAATAATACAATAATAATAAATAATTTAAAAATAATAAATTAAAATTATGAATAATAATAAATTTATTTTTATTTTTCATTCCTTTTCTTTCATTTTTAACTAATACAAATAATTTTATTTTTCATCCTATTTTTCTTTTCCACGTTTACTTCCCATCATCACATCCAACCAAAACATAATTCTTTTAGTGAATTATCTAGGAAAATTGTGAAAGATTTTCTACTAGAAATATTTTTTTTTTATTGATTCAATTCATATTCACTAAAAAATGTAGATTAAGCTCTAATGATTTCGAATAAATTAAATACTTGAATGTTTCACAACAACGGATATACATTAGGGGGGATTTCAGTTGCAAAAAAATTGTTCCATAGTAATTGAATCAGGTCCGCAACTAAGCATAATAGAAATTTCATGACTTTAATAAAAATGAAAAAAGAAGATTATATACTACAAGTCTATAACCTTAAATCATTTGAAAAAAATACGAAGAAAATAATATTAGTGGTTTATAATATCAGCATCAACAAAAGTTCTTCATTGGATAACTCCAAAACTCAAATTACTTGCTTTTACACATGATTTACGAGAAAATGCAGTAGCCCAAAACAATTAGTTTGTCCCATCATCCCATCAAACTAATATGAGAATGATTGTTATTTGCTAGGTGAATAATGGCATTAACCAATTGACCAACATTCAAATCAATTCAAAAATCAAATGTCCCGGTGGTAGCTGTACTTTAATTTTCACAGGGTCCAAAATGAAACTAAAATGGAAGTACAAGGATTCAAATTGTATCTGAAATACTTTTACCCAACTGACAAACCAAGAACATAGCTTGTTTATCTCATTCCCTTCCCATCCAGCAGCAAACGGAATCAATAACAGGCACAAACAAATAGCAGAGTTAAAATTTTGATTTTTTTTACATGAATCATTGGACCCACTACCAGGTATAGAGTATAGAAACGGAATCAACGTTGGTATTATAGCACAGAACACCTTCAATTTTAAAAACTACTTGGAAGAGAATGGCTTCAGGGATAGGCTGGCAGTAGATAACCAGATTACACTGTCTGTCAAATCAAATTTACTCTTCGGCAACAAGGAAGGGTAGTCCCCTAACATCCCATATTAAAAAAAAAAAATCAATACAGTTTACTATTTTCTGACTGTTGGCAAGTAAGAACAAGAGAAATGCACTAGTAATGAAAGGCAAGCAAGAAGGTGCATATATTCCAACAGGTCTGGTGGTGATCCTTTTCTCAAAACTAAATTTACACAATATACAGTCGGGTTAAAACAATCCAAACAGCTTACCAGCCTCCATGTCTTGAGAAGTAGTCGTTATCTAGTGATATAGCAAGGGCTACAGTTACAGCTCTCTCTGCAAGGGTCAGTGTGCGACTGACTTCCAGGTCTTCAATCTGCAGAAAAAACATCATATCAATTAGTTAAGAGAAGAGGAGAGTGAGGTTTCTAGAGAAAAGGGTGAAGGGGAACTTTACTGCAGCAGCAAGGCCAATCTTGGAGCTGGGATCAGAACTCCCAAACCGAATCACATACTGACCAGCATCAGTCAAAATCTGCACATTTGAGTCAACGTATAATTCAGATTTGAATTCCAATAGAACACCTAAAATATCTGAAGAACTTAACATGAATTTCTTCAGTTAAGTGAATCCACAATAACAGTTAGAAAAGTTGATATTCGATACAGGTATAAAGTTAAATCCATTGCACTTGAGAATCAGGAAGACAAAAAACAAGGCAAGGATATATGTATGTACACAGGTCAATAAAGGGCTGTTCGTCAGGCTAAAAGTTGGAGGGACATTTAAACTTGAAAAACCAGTGGTTAATAGAAATAATTGTCACTTACCTGGCGACATATTGATAACATAGCAATGTTGTTGATTATGATAAATATGAAATTTGGATTTATTTTGTAGATCAAAACCAATGGAAATCCCAATCGAACCATAGATATTTTCAAAAAGAAAAATTTACTTAGAATGTTTAAAAATGACAGGTCAAAAATGAAAAGAGAAAAATAGCAGTCAATGATTAGCATATTTAACAAAGGTAACATAAACAATTTTTTAACAAAAAGGAAATGGTAAATGCCAAAAACCAACCTCAAAGCCAAAACCTCTCCAATCACGGTCTATTTGAGCAAGCACCTCACCATTAATATCTTTCAATGTGAATGTCCAATTCCATAAGCCAGGATTCTCTACCACAGCAAATTGCTTATTCCTGCAAATTTTATTCTTAGACTAACATTTCGTACAAAAGACAAATGTTATGCAACTAGTGAAAACTCTAAGCATGAGCCCCACCACCTGGCTTAAGTTTCCTGACTATTGGACAGGGTAGAAGGCTGTCAGAGAACTGAACTAAATATATTGAGATGGTCAATCAGATGGACATAGATTATTACCATTGCATCTATTCTGGGCCAGAATCATCTATAACTTCCTTTTGGATTATATATAGATTCCTTTTATTTGAGGAAGGGGCGCGGGGGGTCATCCAATGGGATTGGATAGTTCTCTTCACCCATTATTTATTTGTTTACTTTAGTATTTCCACTGTTTCAACTTAATTCCTATTATGGACTTCGATATAATTAAATCCATTTTTCTCCGTCCTAAAATTAAAAAGACAGAACAATGACTAAATATTGAAGAAAGATAACATGCTTATTGACTTTTATGAAGTGAAAAATTACAGATAGATAGCAGATCATTGTATTCGTGCAAATTTTGGCACCCAATAATCAAGTTATCTTAGAAGAAACTGAAATATAAATGTCATCCTGAATACTCAAAAATCAAAAGCATGTCAAATATAATGCAGGTTGCTAAAGTAAAAGAAAAAACAAATCAAAAGTACAAAAATTAAATAATAATACAGCCCGTATTACTTCCTCTATCAACAATTAAACTTCTGTTTTTTTCAGTCAGCAATTTCAAATTGAATCCAATGGCCATATAAATAAAATATTCAGATGTAAAAGAGATCAAAGGACATTATGATTTTGACAATTAATTATAACAAATAAAAAAGATAGTATCTTGATATTACCCCAGGTACAAATCATAGATTCTCCTCCAGAGATGCCATCTCCTGTGAACTACTCCAACTTCCTGAAGAGAGGACTTGACACAATTAACAACCAAAGTGATGAAAAACGACATAATCATGTAAAACAATGTACAACATTTGGCATACCTTACCATCAATTTCTGCATAAATTGAGCTTGTTATCCACCAAAAGGGTCTTCGAACCTAACCATAATACCTGTTCGATTTATTTCTCAACGGAGGATAAAAATAATTCTTTCACATATGTTCTTACCCTAAAGAGCTCATTCCCCAAGGCATCAGTTATTTGTGCAACAAAAGGCCGCCTTAGACGAAGCAACTTCATCAAGAAAGGTTGAAATGGAATTAAACAAAGTTCACAATTTCACAATACATACATGAAAAGCATAGAAAAATCAAACCAAGATACATATCATAAGTTGCATATGCACCCATTGTGAGTTCACCACTTAATTACACATTTCAGGCCTCGACCAATGCACAAAGTCCCAAAATATGAACTCCAACTCCACTTTAGAAGTATTCCCCTCTTTAGACAAACAAAGGAATTACTAATAGACACCAAGTTGATCACTCCCATGTAAAGTTAGCAAATAAGATGAAACTTTCATAATCCAAAATCTAGACTAGGCAGGTATTTTCGTTCCACATATTGTAAGACATGATTCTAATCATTCATGTTACAATGTAGATGTAGGTGTTAATAACAGTGTGTTGTAATAAGATATTTGGTGTACTGATGTTCAAATAAGGTGTGTTTTTCCTCATAAATAGTCCATGTTTGTTAATACTACTGAGGCTTATTACTAGTTAAATCTGATTTGTGAACGAGGATTTGAATGTAAGATATAGGCTTGGAGGTGAATGTGACAAATGTCATTTAGACAGATTTATGCAATGCCCGTTTCCCTTTGGAATTTTTTGAAATATCAATTGTATTTTCTGAACCATATGATGGACAACTAGTAAGGTTTTAGGGAATTTATTGATCAAATCTTGAGAGATGTGGCAAAAAATTTAATATCCATGTTGATGTCCTTTTTTTTTCTCTTTATCATGATAGTTTAAACTATAACTATAACCCTCTATTTTGGAAGTATTAGTATTTCATATTTCTTTTGGTCTTGGAAGTTGCAAAAAAAAAAAAGTAAGTGCATGGAATGATTCAGAAATGAATAATACAACTAAAGCAATTTTATCTATAAAATATGCAGGCATCTAAGTTTGGTTGATTGTAGTATCCACAAAATGATAACAACAACAATGAAAGTCTTATCCCACTAGCTAGGTGAGGTTGGCAACATGGACCACATGATATCATTGGCATCAGTTAAAAACCAAAATCTCAGTGATGTTATTGACCATGAGATCCCTTTTACCACAAAACGATCATTAACAATAAAAATATATAGTTACTATTTTATTTCCATGTGGATGTGATAAGTGCTTATATGTTCATGAAAAAGAGATTAATTCAAAGCACTAATCAAGGAAAAATAGCGTTAAATGACTATAAAGACCCCAGTTTGATTAATTCAAGTGCAGACCATTAAAAGTGAAGAAGAAAGTTGAAAATAATTGAAAAGATAAAAAGATTCTGAAGATAATTTATCTTTTATCTTTTATCTTTCATCTTTATGTTGCAACCAACATCGGCCAAATTTTTCTATATAAAGAGGGAGCCACGAAGCTTTCAAATCATCACTTCCAGAGAGGAAAACAACAAAGACTTCTAGAGTCATAGTCTAGCTTGGGAAAACGTCCGGAACATCCGGAGGCAATTGAGTCTAGAGTCTTACTTTGTAATCTTCTGGTGGAGCGACCAACCATGAAGGGCTAAGGTACTTATTTTGTATAGGGGTTGGATTTTAATGTAACTCTTCATTCTTTTACATCTATTTGAGGCATTTATTATATAAAGGTTTTTATTGTGCGTTTTTTATGTTTATCTTTTGAAGAAGTATATTTGTGGGAACAGGGTACTTTTTCTGAAATCAATTTAAATCCCCAATTGACCTAATTTTGGGAACAAAATTAGGATAATTAGGTTTTACAAAATCTGATTTTACTGCTGAAATTTCTATTAAACTTTAAAGGAATTTAAAGGGCTTTGGGAATTTTTAGGGTTTCTGATCAAGACATTGACAGAAGCTAATATAATTTTGCTAATTATAGTAAAAGCTTTAATAGAGATGGTTCAAAGTTTGAGGATTACAATTAAATCTAACTTCTATACACTTATTTGCAATTGATTTATCATCTATTTCTTTCTTTCTTTCAACTTTTAATATCCAACCAATCTAAAGCTGATTCTACGTGAAACCCCTAAGGGCAAAATTTTCTCTGAATCCCTGAGTTCGATACCCTAATTCGGTACACTTGCCGAAAGGTTTTTGAAATCTTAACAAGTTTTCTGGCGCCGTTGCCGGGGATTTGGATTAGAATTTCGCTATTTGAGTTTCGTGTATTCACTTTTCTACTCTTTCCTTCTTTATTACTCTTGTTCGGATTAATGCCCCTGTAAAGGGTGTATCTGCTTTGTTTTGTTTATGCGAGGTCAAATTCCAGCTGATCAATTAATTTTCGATCCGGAAATCGAAAGAACAGCTAAAAGGAACAACGCTAGGGCAAGAAAGCAGAAACGCTTAGCCCAAGTACAGGAAAATTCCTCCGCCCCTACTCCTGAAGAGAGCATCGCATCTGAAGAGGAAAGAATGGCAGATCAAGGAGGTGACCAGCAACCGCAACAATTCCCACCTCGACCATGTCAACCATTCCTACCATTTGTTAGACGAGCACAGAGAGATACTCTTCGGAGACGAGGACCCCGACAAATCTCTAGCATTGTCAGGCCGACAAGGGGGGTGCATATGCAGCCAGCATTGTTCACCCTAATCACTTCGAACCAATTTGCAGGAATGGAGGATGAAGACTCATATGCACATCTCTCTACCTTCTATGAGTTTTGCACCACTATGGAAGTCACAGGAGAAGATGAGGAAGCAGCATACTTACACTACTTCCCATTCTCACTGGCTGGGAAAGCCAAAATTTGGCTTCAATCTCAGTCTCAACAGAATTTGACAAGATGGAATGAGGTGGAAGAAAAATTTCTAGAACGGTTCTATTCACAGGCCAAATTAATCAAAGCCAAAGGAGCCATAGCAACCTTCTCCCAAGGAAACTACGAATCGCTGAGTGAAGCCTGGGAGAGATACAAGGCACTCTTGACAAGGTGCCCAGACCACGAGTTCAATGAAGTCACTCTGTTGTACATGTTTTGTGCAGGGTTACGATCGCAAACTAGGATAATCCTAGATGCTGCTGCTTGCGGATCCATTACAAATATAGAACCAGAAGGTGCAAAGGCAATGATTGAATCCTTGGCCGCCAGTGATCATCAAGCCCACTATGACAGATCCTAATATCTCAGCCATCAAAAAGAGGAGTATTAGAGCTTGACACGCAGAATGCAATCCTCGCCCAAAACAAGCTTCTCTCTCATCAAATGGGGGAAATCACTAAGAGGCTTGATAAGATGGAAGTGTCAAGATGTCATCAGGTGGTAACTAAAAAGGAGTACACATGTGCTTATTGTGGGGATAACCATCCCAATGAGTACTGTAATGCAGCTGAACATGATGCTCCTGAAGAGGCCCACTATGTCAACACTCATGGTCGGCAAGGAAACTTCCACAACAATTATAACGCAGGATGGAGGCCACAGAAGCAGTTGCAATTGTATGGGTGGAGACAAGACATGGCAGGATCTTCGAGTCGACCTCATGAGCAGTATCAAATTCAACCTTATCAGCAAAAAGAGATACAACCTTATCAGCAAAAAGATAGGGTAACTAAACTTGAGGAAGGTCTCCTTGCCCTAATAAACCAACAGAAAAATCACGAAGAAGGTCTCTTTGCCCTAATAAACCAACAGAAGAATCAAGAAGAAGGCATCCTTACCCTCATAAATCAACAGAAGAATTCAGATGCTGCCGTGAAGAATATTGAAGTTCAGATAGGACAACTGGCGAAGCAGTTAGCACTGCCGTGAAGAATATTGAAGTTCAGATAGGAAAACTGGCGAAGCAGTGAGCAGAACGACAAACAAGAAATTTTTCCGCTAACACCCAGACTAACCCAAAAGAGCAATGCAATTCCATCACTACTCGTAGTGGTAAGGTGGTGGGAAGAGATGTGGGGAAGTCTATGAACCAGAGTGAGGAGTTAGAGAGAAAAGAGAGTGAGAAAGAGGAGGAAGAATCTTTAGAAGAAAAAGAAAAAATACAAAAAAATGAAGAAAAAGAAAAAACAGAAAAAAAATAAAGAAAAAGAAAAAATAGAGTGTAAGTGGCAGAAAGAGAGGGGTAAGAAAATCATCCCGAATACACCCCCTCTACATGTTCCCTATCCACATGCTCCTTCACGGAAAGATAGGGAAAGACAATTCTGCCGGTTCATGGACATTTTCAAAAGGCTCCAGATCAATATACCCTTCATTGAGGCCATGGAGCAGATGCCGACCTATGCAAAGTTTATGAAAGAACTACTTACGAAGAAGCGGAGGTTTGCTGGAGAAGAGACCATAGAGCTGGCAGCAGGGTGCAGTGCGATCATTTAGAAGACTTTGCCACCCAAATCCAAAGACCCTGGTAGCTTCACTATTCCAGTTACCATTGGTCCAGTACAGGTTGAAAACGCTCTATTAGATTTGGGGGCAAGTATTAATTTGATGCCTTTATCCATGCTTAGAAGGATTAGGGATGTGGAGATTAAGCCAACCAAAATGACTCTACAGTTGGCTGACCGTTGTATGAAGTTTCCTTATGGGATAGCTGAGGACGTGTTAGTAAAGGTTGACAAGTTCCTATTTCCAGTGGATTTTGTCATAATGGACATAGAGGAAGATGTTGAAATTCCTTTAATACTGGGAAGGCCATTCATGAAGACTGCGAAAGTAATTATCGATGTGGATAAAGGCCAACTCAAAGTGAGGGTCCAGGATGACGAGGTTCACTTCAACTTGTTTGAGGCAATGCAACACCCAAAAGAGAAACAAGAGTGTTTGAAAGTTGACATTCTTGAATGACAACATGCGTCAAGCTAATGACGTTAAACAAGCACTTGCTAGGAGGCAACCCAGTAATTTCTTTCCCTGCTTTTGTTTTCTTTTTGTTTGTCACGTTTGAAGTGTTTTTTGTTGATTAGTTTGAAGCTTGGCGCTCAACTGCCCTCAATGAGTCTTTCCATCAGCAGTACCTCTATGTGCCTTACATGTTTCTTTGGTGAATGCAAGTGGTGTATGGTAGTTACCATGAGAGGAGTTAAATCAGTGAAAATAAGACTCAGAATGGCCTAACCAGTGAGAATAGCACCTAAACACTATTGAGAGTGATATCATTACAGGTTTGTGACTGTTATTGTTTGAGTCTTGCTGATTGTGTTATTGGGCAAAGTTTGGATATGATGAAGGCATGTTTTTTGTTCTCTAAATCAGAAACTAGGGCCAAATAGCCAACCTTATAAAATTTTGAAAAATTTTTGTCCTTGTTTTGATCCCGACCAAATGCTCTTACCATGTAAATTACGTATACAAATTGTTTTCCGACCTTTTCATTTGAGTGTTCACAAGAAACTATGTTAAGTGTGAAACTGTGGAAATTTTGGAAACATGAAGGTATGCTCTCTTGCTCTCTTACAAATGAAAAATCTTTTCTCTTTCAAAATAATAATGATAAAAAAAAAAAAAAAAAGAGAGAGAGAAAGAAAAAGAGAGAAGGACAATTAACAAAGGAGATGGTAGTGCTTATCATAGTTTCTTGTCATACTCAAATTATTGTTCTCCTAGTAAAACCAGAAATTCTTGATAGCCTAGCCTCATTACAAGCCCGAAAAGACCTTTTGATTCAAACTTTGTCTAATCAGCGCATGAAGAAATGGAGACAGGTAACAATGATGGGTTGCTCACATGTTTTGATTAAAAAGAGAGAAACAGGTCCTTTGAGTGTGGAAGGATATATTCATTATTCTGATTTCACTGGTTACACTCCAATTATGTTGATTGTTTCACAGACTTGCGGTGATCTTGGATATTTATGCGATATGAGGTGAATTCTCAGTTTTGTATGATGAGTCAGTGTTTTCAGACATGGATAAGAAGTTATTGCTTGAGGGCAAGCAAGGTAAAAAAGGGGGAGCTGTTGATAAGTGCTTATATGTTCATGAAAAAGAGATTAATTCAAAGCACTAATCAAGGAAAAATAGCGTTAAATGACTATAAAGACCCCAGTTTGATTAATCCAAGTGCAGACCATTAAAAGTGAAGAAGAAAGTTGAAAATAATTGAAAAGATAAAAAGGATTTGAAGATAATTTATCTTTTATCTTTTATCTTTTATCTTTTATCTTTTATCTTTTATCTTTCATCTTTATGTTGCAACCAACATCGGCCAAATTTTCCTATATAAAGAGGGAGCCACGAAGCTTTCAAATCATCACTTCCAGAGAGGAAAACAACAAAAACTTTTAGAGTCTAGCTTGGGAAAGCGTCCGGAACATCCGGAGGCAATTGAGTCTAGGGTCTTACTTTGTAATCTTCTGGTGGAGCGACCAACCATGAAAGGCTAAGGTACTTATTTTGTATAGGGGTTGAATTTTAATGTAACTCTTCATTCTTTTACAT
This sequence comes from Macrotyloma uniflorum, assembly GCA_016859785.1. NCBI lineage: Eukaryota > Viridiplantae > Streptophyta > Magnoliopsida > Fabales > Fabaceae > Macrotyloma > Macrotyloma uniflorum. The sequence continues at coordinate 2,236,553 of BDMB01000031.1, forward strand.
CTATTTGAGGCATTTATTATATAAAGGTTTTTATTGTGCGTTTTTTATGTTTATCTTTTGAAGAAGTATATTTGTGAGAACAGGGTACTTTTTCTGAAATCAATTTAAATCCCCAATTGACCTAATTTTGGGAACAAAATTAGGATAATTAGGTTTTACAAAATCTGATTTTACTGCTGAAATTTCTATTAAACTTTAAAGGAATTTAAAGGACTTTGGGAATTTTTAGGGTTTCTGATCAAGACATTGACAAAAACTAATATAATTTTGCTAATTATAGTAAAAGCTTTAATAGAGATGGTTCAAAGTTTGAGGGTTACAATTAAATCTAACTTCTATACACTTATTTGCAATTGATTTATCATCTATTTCTTTCTTTCTTTCAATTTTTAATATCCAACCAATCTAAAGGTGATTCTACGTGAAACTCCTAAGGGCAAAATTTTCTCTGAATCCCTGAGTTCGATACCCTAATTCGGTACACTTGCCGAAAAGTTTTGAAATCTTAACAGGATGATACATGAAACATGTTGAAGAATAACTATGAAAGGAAGTCAAGTTCAAATGATTCATGTGAATACCTGTCTGGTAATGACGTTGCTCTGTTCACGAATATAACCTACAGGCTGCATCATAGCAACAAATAGTCAAAAAGGTCAACCATCATTAAAAGCTATGTAACAAAAATACATATAGATGGTATAACTTAGTAATGAAAATGAGATAATAGTTGTCACTGACCGACTGAGGGTAGCACACATCTACAATGGCATAACGATTTTCCTTTAATCCAACCAAACAAAATCACAAAATTAGACTTGAACTCAAGAGCAATAGTCAAGAGAGATGGCATAAAAGGGACAAAATATTAAATCCTTAGAAGATACTATTAGACTAATGTCCCACAGCCTCAACATACAGAGTATCCATTACTCATAACTTAACATAGAAGCATAAAGTGAAATGGACTATTTAAGAAGTTGCTTAAATATAGCTAAAGGAACCAAGCTTCAGATTCCGAGAATAAAGATGATCACCTGTTCAAAGCCTAATACAAGATTTGCCCACTCGATATCTCTGGTAATCAGCAAATTGGACCTGGCAAGCAGTGGTGCTACCTTGGCCTAATCAAGAAAGGGCAAGTAGAACATGTCCATATTAAAGCTGACAAAAAGGATCTAAAAGCAGGACCAATTGTGAGTGATTTTCTTAAGGGAACAAAATTAGTTAACAAAATATGTCTAAACTAAACTCCAAAACAATTAAAACCAAAATCATAAAAGCTCTTTGGTTTCAAACTTACTTATCTAACATCACAATGCAACAATGTTTAACAGGAAATATGATAATTTGAATTAAAAAAAAAAAAATTACAAAGTAGGGACAAGACAAGAAAAGACCTCCTCAGGAGACTGTGGTTCGAAAAATTCAGAGACAGATTGACTGATAGGGGGTTGCTTCAAAACAGGTCGTCGTTTACCCCTCCTGACGTCACCAGATGAAGCGGAAAACCAGCGGGGGTCACCACCATAACCTCCACAGTATTTAACAAAATTCCTACCTCTGGGATTTCTAATTTTTCTATCATCAAGCCAAAGCTTTACGAAGAACTCCCTGGTTAATCGATGAAGATCCACTTCATTTCCACCGTCAGTGGCGCTTCCAAATGGCCGAGCAAGGGTCACGGGATTGTGTTTGTGTTGGTGTTTGGCAGCAAAGGCAATATTAGATACCCATTTCCAACCCTCCTTCGACCAATTCTTCATCTTCACTCTGCAAACACCAAATTGCAGCACAAAGTTCTAACACCAATATTAAGCAGTTCAGATCAATGGTGTGATATAACAATGCCAGATGATTTTTACAGAACTTCAATAAATGGTGATTCAAACAATATTGCATAAGAAGAATTCGAATTCATAGTGAATTGCTCTAAAAAAAAAAAAAAAAAAACTTATATATAAATAATAATAAAAAAGGAGAGTGAATAAATTTATATAAAAAAGAGAAACCAAATTTATTTAAATAAATTAATAATTTTATAATTTAAATAATTATATATAAGATTCAATTAGTTATTTAATTTTTTAAAATATTTTAATTTTAATAAACTTATATTAATAAAAAATATAAAATACTGAATTACAATATTATATATTTATACATTTTTTTAATTAAATTATTATTATATATTATTAATAATTTAATTAATTAATTTTTATAAAAATTAATTAGTTTATATTACTAAATATTAGTATATATTATAATCAAATTTAAATTACAAAATATAAAATAGTATGTTATTTAAAAAAAAAGTTATGTTAGAATAAAATTGAATATTAATTACTTAATCATCCATCATTTATATTTTTTAATATAAGAAGCAAGTTGGTTTTATTGGAAATACCTTAATTTTGCTCTTTTAAATGTAGGAATTGGGTCTTAGCTTCTGTAATTTTGGGATTTTAATCTTCACCAAAATTTTTGTTGTATATTTTAGTATTCTATAATAAAGAAGATTAAGTTTTATCATTTTTTTCTTACATAATATCTTACGATTTTTTTTATTATTATTTTATAACTATTTTTTTTTTATATAATTTTTAATATTTCAATAACTATTTAATAATTAAATTCTTAATTATATTCATTATTTTTATTATTACAAATATATATATATATATATATCCAATAATAATAATAATATAAATACACAATAAATGAGGTATTATTACTCAAATGTTATATCACGACAAAATCTTTACTTGAATGAGTGGATGTAATTTGAGTTGTTTATTTTCAATTAGTTGTGAAGAATGTTGAAAAAAAAATCAAAATCAATATCAATTACGAAAAATCTTCAATGATATAATTATTGTTCACTAAAAACTAATTAATGTAATTTTAATCAAGTTGATGTGGCATGAGTTTTTTCCATTAAGTTAGAGGTAACAGTGATTATTAGAAAAAAAATTTATCAAGAAATTAATTTTGGTGCCTAAAATGAGTTAAATATTTAGAAAAAATAAAATTAAACTAAATGAGAAAGCAGTTAATTTTATATATTAAATTATTAGATAGACCTGTGTTCTGGACATTTTTGTTAAAAAATATTAAAACAATATTAATTACAAATTTATTGAATTAAGTTAAAAGGTTTAATTTATTTAAGATATAACTTTATTGAATATATCTATAACTATTAATAAAAAATTTATTGCTTAATCATATACATAATTCTTTACAATTTATAATTATGATTTTTTAATTGCTTTTCATACAAAAATCTATTATGTTTTCTTAATCTTTTCATAATTATTTAATATCTAAATCTTTAATTGCACTCATTTTATAACTTTTAAATTTTATTTTGGTACAAGTGATTTATAATTTTGAACTTTTTTTCATTTTTGTCATAAGTTTCTTTATATTCTAATATTTCCTTATTTATTGTTAAAAAAATACAAAAAAAAATATAAATTATACTCATATTATTCAATGAACAGTACTTATGATTTCATAAGAATTAATCCTTATCCCTTCATATTTATTTAATTACTATTAAAGACATTAATCCAAGAAGAATAGTTTAGAAAGATAATTTATCTTAGGAAGAATAATAAATTGTGGCATGATTTTGTTTTTATATTTTAAGGAGAAAGTATTAAATGAAAGAGAAAATACATTTAATAGTTATGGGTCAAAAACATTTAATACCTTATTTATTTACTAAATATGAAAATTAATTTTCTTAAATAAATAATAAATAATAAATAATAAAGCCTTCTTAAGAGTTGTGAAACGTATACGAAGTCCAAAATACAAAGAAAGTGTATGTATGTATTTTAGTATAGCGGAAAAAAAAAATACAAGAGATTGAAAGAAAAGGAGGATTAAAATTGAAGTTCCAAAAAAATGAAATTTCCCCAAATCTGAATGGGAACATTTGCCCTAACCCATTTTCCTCTATTCGGATCCTCCAGTTACGACGACGGTTCCCGGATCCTGCGCGCATCGGTTGGCCGGGGAAGCGGATGATGGATTGCGGCGTTGGATCCATCGTGTGGGTGCGTCGGAGGAACGGGTCCTGGTGGCCGGGTCAAATCCTCGGCCCCGACGACCTCTCCGCCACTCACCTCACCTCGCCCCGATCCGGAACCCCCGTCAAGCTCCTCGGCAGAGAAGACGCCAGCGTGTAAGTTTTCTTCACCGATTCTGAATTCGTGACTGAGTTAGCTACACTGCTAAGTTTTTTTTCTGTTTCTGTGCAATGCACCCATCTGTTAGCATTCTTAACAGTCTCTGTTGATTTTTCTGTCCTTTTAGGGATTGGTACAATTTGGAGAAATCCAAGCGTGTTAAGGCATTTCGGTGTGGTGAGTTTGATGATTGTATTGAAAAGGCTGAATCTGCTCAGGGGGGACCGCTGAAGAAGAGAGAGAAGTATGCGCGCCGTGAAGATGCCATTCTTCATGCACTTGAGCTCGAGAAACAGATTTTCAAAAAGCAAGGGAGATCAGGTGCTAGACCACCAAATACTGTTAAAAAAGTTGTAGTTGCATCGCCACCGGAAACACTGGGAAATGACAATGAAAACCATGCAAATTCGTTTATGTATTGTGAGAATGAGTCTGCCGGAGGTTTCTTTCCTCCAGAAATGGCCAAGGATGGCAATCAGCTGCGCGGGGAAGTGGATTATTCTGAAACAATACCTCGGATGAGAGACTTGCAGGATTTTGGGCTCAGAATTGCTCCTGCAAAAAAAAAGCTTCCATCTTTTGTTGATCCTAACATTTATCAGAAACGTACGGCTGATGATGGTGCTCGGGGTCTTGCAAGCGGTGGTATTCGCGCTGGGAGTACTCTTCACATCAATGGTAAAATTCTCTAGAAAAGATAAAAAAATGAAGAGGCTAGATGAGAGAGATTGAGTTAGAGTGAGAAATATTTTAAAAATAAGCATAAAAGGCACTCCTTTTTTATTGTGAAAATTAGCCAGATGGTAAATATTTAACCTGACTATGTTTCTGTTTCCAGGGGCTGGGCACATAGGACCTTCGCGAGCAAAGAGGAGCAGATGTGTGTATTTTCCGACCGAATCTAGTGATTCTCTTGATTACAGAGAGACTCTACCCCGTGTTGAGATGTCACCTTCCCAACGGAGAAGGGAGTTTCCTTATCATGGTTCTATGGTTGGAGAGACTGAATATACTTTTATAAATGATGTTGAATCCGATTCTTCGGAAACAGCTTGTACGGATTCTGATTCTGATTCTTCTGAGACAGAACCTGACTTGGATGAAGAGATGACAATATTTTCAGGTTAAATTTCTGCTATTCTCGTACTATCCTTATCTCAGCAGTATGATCTATTTGCCATTCCCTGAGAAAAGAACTACATAAAAAACTGGCATATCCATTCTTCCAGAATCTTTAATTTAGTATTTTCACTTATCTTATACTTAATTATGTTCCTTGGCTTCTTGAACTGAACATAGTTGTTAGTTATTCATGTGGCATGATTGAATGTGGATATTGAAATGAATTATGTGCGAGTCATTGTCTCTGCCTGTGATGTAGGCCGTTCTACCTTTCTACATTCTTGTTATTCCTTTCTACATTCCATACTTGTTTTACTAATTTGTAACTTCAATTAGTGATTGTATCCAGGCAAATGGCTTAGAATTAGCTGATTCAAGATGACAAACCACATCCTCCTAAGATCTCCCTTCCTGCATTCTCATTTCATGTTTTCTAATGAAATAGACTAAAGGTTTTGCTGGCCTATTATTTGTTACCAAGATAAAAAAATTGTGATCCTATTCCCACCTTAGATTGGCCAATCTGCTATAAGAATTTTATCATAGGATTCTAAGATCTCCCACAATATTAATAACCACCTGTACCTTTTACTGCGCATGTAAGAACTCTGCACCTAAGAAAGATAGTTCACTATGGATAAAGATGTACTATGTCAACAATCCATTTTGCTAAGGCTTATAACTGAAGTTTGTGGGCAGGGATGAAGAAGGAATGGTTGTATCATGCATATTTTAGTTTTGACTGGTTTTCTATAATGTAATTTGGGAGTCACTTCCAATTTGTGTGGGATTTATAGCCTCATTCATCATAAGCACTTAGGTTTCAGTTTGTGTTTGCCTTTGTTTTAGCTTTCTTTCACATCATCCTTCATGGCTTTACTCAGGATGTTCCTGTAACTGCAGAAACTGGTCATGATGCTGAAGAACATGAAAGCACTAGCAGTGAGGAGCTTGATGAATTAGCACATTCCAGTGACATGCCTCACCTTTATCCTCGTGACTCAGTAACATGTAACGAAGCTGTGTCTAAATGGCAACTAAAAGGGAAAAGGAATAATCGGAATCTTGTAAAGAGGTCTGTTGGTGCTTCTGATGGAAAATGTATGTATGGAGCAGGAGCAGATGTTGAAGGAAAGAATAGTCATTTAAGGCACAATAGGATAGATCCAAGTTTGCACCGCTACAAATTTGATTTTGGTGATACCTTTGATGATGATGATCAAAATTTTGGACTGGAAGATGATTACCCTCTATCCTCTAGATCCGTATCAAGAAGTCAAAGTAAAATTCATCGTGGTGTGACTTGGAATGATTTGGCCTGGGATGATCATCTAGCTTCTAAAGGACATTGGGATGTTAAAGCATATTCTCCATCGTATGGTGACCGTTATCATTTTGGTGGGAGGGTGAGGCCGATCCTAGTTAATGTAGATTTGAAGGTTCAAGCCAGCTATCGGAAAGAGCGTGTACCCTTCATTTCTCTCATGAGTAAATTAGATGGGAGGACAATAGTAGGGCACCCAATCCAGGTTGAGGCTCTCAAGGATGGTTCATCTGATATTCTATTTCCTACAATTGATGACTTAAGTAATGATGGGACTGGTATTGACGGAAGTAGTGTACTTCCACCAGCATGGAGGACTGCAAGGAGAACTGCAAATTTCCGTGTCCCGCGCCCCCATGTGCCATCATCAAATGGTGCTGAAGGTGGTGCAGAGTTTCCCTCTTCAGATCAAGAACAAAGCTTTGAATATAGAAGTTTCAATGCTGGAAGTTCCAGTCACCAGGCTGGTTTTCAAAAGAGGAGTGGCCTTAAAAGTCATCGTTCTTCAGCTGACAGAAAGTCCTTAAAAAAGGTGCCAAAGAAATTGAGCTTGTCATCTTGCCAAAAAACTAGAACTCTGTCCTCATTATCTACTGAGCATAATTTTAGTAGAAAGTCATTACATGATAGCAGTAGTTATCAAACAGATAGATTGACTAAACCAGATATTTCTGGGTCCACTACAGTAGCTTGCATACCAGTCCAGTTAGTATTTAGTAGATTACTCGAGAAGATTAATAGGCCTCCATTGAGAACACCAAGTAATGTGGCTTTGCTGAATACTGGTGTGGATAGAAATTCATAGGTTACATGTACATTGTTATATGGGAACAATAATCTTACAGTTGTAGCACAATATATTAGGCATGTCTTTTTTCCAACATAGGGAAGTCCTATTCAAGTTATTGTCAGCATTTTAAGGATTAATATGCTGTATAGTTCCCTATTCATCATGTATCTAGTCTGGATAAATAAGAGGTACATGAAATTATTTAGCTGTCTTGTAAGTGTACATTTGCCGGATCTTGGTTTCCTGTGAACTGGAACTAAGCTAGTTATTGATTTATTTGTTCCAATATTGATGGGAAGTTGAAACTCGGTAGAATCTAGTGCATTGCTAATTATATATTGATGTTTTGTAGCGGAAAAATCTACTGAAGTCCAAGGTTTTCTGAATTCACCAACAAATATATATTACGAATTTCAATTTTTTTGCTGATAAAAAAAAAAAAACGAACTTCAATTTGTTATTTATTGCTTATTTCTAACATAAAATGCCCAATATCTCATTTGAAATTGTTGCATCTGTTACATAAACATGTACACAGCTGCTGATTGGTGGGTCTATTTGTGATTATGACATTTGGTAAGTTTGCGTTAGACTTTGTTTTGTTGTTCTCTTGAGCATTATGGTATAATAGTGGTACTGAGTTAGATTACTGGCTTAAACTATTAAACATTGCTAAATATGTAAGTTTTTAATTTTTTTATCAGAAACAGCACTTAATATTTATGGTAGTCCAATGCCAGCATGCTTAAACCGTTTCGAATGCATTCCACTGACATAATAATTCGATTAAGTGAATTATTTTGTTGTAAAATATTTTATATTTCATATTAAAATTTAATCTTTATATATATATATATATGTGTATGTATGTATATATTAAAGTAAACAATGAATCAAAACAGAGAAATGTAAAGTAGTCTTCAAGTAGGAAAAGGTAAAATTCAAAATAAAATTCTGAGTGCCATAGTTATACAATATGAATCTTAAAAACTCAGAAGTTTGGATGAGAAATGTTATATGGGAATGAATCTGATAACATATTTTCTAGACGGTGCTACAAAATTTGGTTACAAATGTAAGATAGTATTTCCTAGAGGTATTTTATATGTCCGGTAAATGTTTATATATTTCTGGCCAAACCAGATATTTAGCACGTTGATCCAACCAAAATAATTTAATAGCAAATGAAACTTTACGGATCCAGTGTTATGATATTAGCTCCAAATCATATTTCATGTTGGTTCGCTAAGTTTTAAGGAAATGTTATCTCAGGTCAAGAAAACTAACATGGACAAAATCAATTGCAGAAAAAACTATAAACAGTGTGACTAGCACCCCCCACACACACATGGTTTACAATCGTTTCATTGAATAAGGAAAATATAGTATTATTATTGCTATTATTTCGATTATAAAGTGAATGTGCCCACTAGCTCCGTATTAATTAGTGTCTGTAACATTAAAGACTCATCTATTTTATTTTTCCTATTTCTCCTTTTGCTTTCATTTTCCATCACTATGCTCATTCCTCTTGGCATCACCTGTAGCTCCCATTTGTCTTAGTTTGCTCATCTTTTCTTGTAACTCGTTGAAGCAAATTGGGACTTGAACCTTTTTGGAATTGGATTGCCATGGCCATGGAAGTTACTGCCAATCTAATATGACTCTGCAAAATACTTCTTCTAACGTCTTGTGTTTGGTCGTCACAAATCTGCATTTATATCTTTTTGTAAACTGATACAAAACTACTTGTATTTGTATTTTGGAATTCTAAGACTAAATTAAAACCTATATACACTTTCTAACACCAAATTGATAATTCTATCATAAATAAACAGCAGAAAATTAGACACCAACTCTAACAGCTAACACAATCAAATATTTTTACAATATTGAACCTATGAACACAATAAATCATGATATTTAGATCTTCCTACTAAAGAAAAACTTAATAGAAACCTGATTTTTTTTTTCATATTTCTATCACTTGTTATTAACAACTCAAATCAACTTGATCCAAAACATCCTAACACAATTTTAATATTTTAATATAATAAGATAAACATGAATCAAGAATTTTGAAATTACACATCATGAATCAAGAATTAAAATAAGTTGGTCTATTTAATTATTTTTTGTTTTAAGAATAACGATTAAAAGGTTGATAGTTTGAACTTATGAATTTTTTTCAATTAGTTATAAGTTATAAAGTAATAAGTAAAATAAACATAAAAAATTGTATTAAAAATATTTTCTCTTTATTAGGAAATGAAAAAAAAAAAATGAGAATAGGCAAAGATTTATTGATGATTAATCTGAAGATTACAATTGCTGATTTGGTTGCGTCAATTGAGCAGTTGGGTCAGGCCCAGGCCCAAAAATTCAAATTTGAAAAGGAGACTCTAACGGTCATATTGTCTAACGTAATGTCCCGGAGCAACCCTTGACATTGTACATATAAATACCCCCACTCATTTCAACGCTCCTCACTTGCTTGTGTTGTCTCTCTCTCTCTCTCGCACCCTCTCTATCGCCGCAGCTTCAACAACCCAAAACACCTTGTTTTGTTTCTTTTGTTCTCTCATCAATGGATTTCTTCACCCTTTCAAGGAAGCAGCTTCAGACCCTCTGCAAGAAGAACAAGATTCCCGCTAATATCACCAATGTTGCCATGGCTGACGCTCTCTCTGCTCTCGAACAAGTAAACATTCGCCTCTCTCGTTCTTCCAATTTATATTTTTAATTTTCCTTTGTTTTTCGATCTGCATATGAAGCGCCGATTGCTGGCATGTGTAACTGTTCTATTCATTCTGCGTTCCTTATGAGTCACAAAGACGGAGGTTCTTGTTTGAATTTGTGAGCTAGGTTTTCGTTTTTTACATTAGGGTTTCATTTTCTTTCAATTGATTGGTTTCAGGTTGAAGGACTGGAGGAAATTTTGAATCCGGTCGAGGTCGATGCCGCAACCCCAAATGTTAATCTCCGTACGGCTGGTAGAGCCTCAACTCAAAGGAAAGCGGCGAGAGCAGATGCTGAAGGTTCGAATGTGAAGGTCTCGGTCTCTGCCAGACCTCTACGTGGGGCTAGAGTTGGACAAGGAGTAATGGAGCAAGAGAACAAAGATGCCAATGTCCCACCAGTTACTCCTGCTGTCAGTAGGAGAAGGGCTACTGCAGTTTCTACTCGCAGAAAGAAAGACGTTGAGGTGTTAGAAGAAGATGGTGATAAAAATGGGGTTCAAGGACAGCCTTTGGATGTGCCTAAAACACCTGCTGCAGCTTCCGTCAATAGGAGAAGAGCTACTGGTCGTTCGGTCACCAAGATTGAGAGTGGTACTTCAGTGCAGAGGACATATAGCACGAGGAGGTCGGTTAGATTGTTGGAGAAGGACTTGTCTAAGATAAGTTTGATTGACACTGAAGACACTGGATCTGTCAAGGTTGATGATGATGTTTCTCAAGAATTGAGTAATGTCTCTCACGAAGCTGAAGACTCGTGTGATACTGAAAAGGGTATGTTGGATCTATCTTCCGTGAATATTTTTATCAACGGTGTTTGTTTTTTATCAACTAATTCGTGATAGTTTTGATGCAGGATCTAGTTTGCAGATGGATTCAACTGTGGTTTCCGAAGATACTCAGGAGTTTGAAGTTTGCAATCTAGAGCAAAACACTGAATATGAATGCCAATCACATGATTCTGGTTCAGATGTGACATTAGTTGAACCACATGGTTCGGATGAAGCTAAACCGGAGAAAGTCAACTGCTTGGAGTTGGAGGCTGAACCAAATACTTCAGATGAAGCAGGTTTGTTTTTCCTTCTTCTAATAGTTGTTTATTATAGTGGTTAGTTCTACAATGTTGATTGTGTGCGTCGCTGCATCAGTGAAGTGATTTGATTATGATATTTGATCACTTTTCAGGATCTGAGCTGTTACCTGTTCTGGAGGAAACTTGTGATTCTTCTGAACTTGAAACTGAAAATAAGGAATGCGTGGGAGCCCGCCAAGAAGGTTTTCACGTGGAGGCATCCACAGATGCTATTGCGGATGTTACTGGCCAAGAAATCGCTGACATGGTACCTGATAATGTTTCTGTGGATATTACTGTCCAAGGCAGCAATAAGGGTGGTGATCAAGAAGATAATGACAATGATCAAGATGTCAAAAATGACGCTCTAGTTAGCCTAAAGGAATTAGTTGAGCTCATGTTCAGCCATGAGCGTGATGATAAAGAAGATAAAAACAATGAGCCAGAAAAGGAGAATGAATCAAATGATTCAAATTTGAATCCGGAAGGAAGTTCTGACTCATGTGATAAATCTGATGATCAAGGTTTGTTTTCTCTCTTTGTAACAGTTGTTAATTATGGTGGTTAGTACTTGTACATCGATGATAACGTACTTCAGCAAGGCCGTATGAGTGTTGATGTTTATTGATCCGTTATGCAGGATCTCAAGTGTTACCTGTACGTGAGGAAAGCATTGTAGCCATGCAAGACATTTTGCCTTCTGAGGCATCTGAAGATGCTCTTGTGGAGGGTACATACCAAGATACTTCAACTTTGACTGCTGTTGGTGCCTCTATTTCTATGTCACCTGTTAGTGATGCTCCAGCCAACATAAATGAATCTGTTCAGTGCAACACTGGTGATGATCAATTCATCAATAAGGATGATGATAACCAAGATATAAAGGATGAAACTGGACATTTGAATCTGGCTTTTGGCAACAACACAGATGAAGATTACCAGTATCCTGTTAATGTTGATGCTAATGAAAGTGACACGATGACAGAGGTTCTTGAGTTGGAGTCAGATTCTAATTCTGATGGTGAGCTCCAAGAAGAACAATTGAAAGAAGCTAAATCAGAGCAGATGGAAGCAGAGACAGATGACGCTCCTGATGTTACTGCTGTCTGCACTGAACCTTCTGCAAACGGAAAATACATCATGGAAGTTAAAAATGACACCGAGAATGCTTCTGTGAACTTGGAAGCTGAGGCGCAAGCTGAAGAATCTGAAGAACTTGTAGCAGAACAGGAAGTTATGTTGGACCTTGATAACGTATCTTCTGGTATTCTAGATGGAATGTGTAGTCGTCAAATCCCTCATGATCATCAGCAGGTTTCAGTTGAATCTGCTTCGGGTCCATTAGGCGGTGAGCTGAGTTGCAAGTCCGACGTACCTGTTGATGGTGAGGTTGTTTCGGAAGAAGATACTGCCATTCCAAACCAGGATACCGTCATAGTCTCTTCAGAAAATATGACCTCTGATGTTCCAGTTCAATCAGTTGTTTCTGACCCGTTGAAGGAAAATGTGACCTCTGATGATCTACATAATAAGAGTATGGGGGAACTTAAGAGGATGCTGAAGGGTTTAAAGCTAGATGGAGAAAAATCAAACTGCAACAAGACTGATATTGTTAAGGTTAGGCTGATTCCTCTTTCGCCAGCAATTTATGTTTGAATTCTTAAGTTCTCACTGTTTATGTTTGATTTCTTAGTAACATTCATCAATCTTAACATGCACAGGAAGTGGATAAGAAAAGAACAGCACTGCAGGTACTGCCACAGAATCGGATGACAAGTAGGGAAGCTCAGATTGATGGCTGAATAATTATAGGACAACTTGAAATTTTGCACTCCCCAAATAAATCTTTTGGATGTTACAGTAAGATGTAGGACCAAACCTTTGGTTTGGTGCCCCTATATCTTGGTTACTTTGCAAATTTTTCTTGTAATTTTGCTGGTTGCAAGAACACGTCATTGTTATGGATTTCTTTTTTTTCCGATGCATCATGGTATCAGTGAGATGGGACACCAATACGTTGTTTAGTCTCTCCTAATTAAATTATACAAAGTGCATTTCGATCGAGGTAATAGAGTTAAAGAAAGTAAATTATAGCCGTGATGTAATATTACAATATTAAAAAAAAAAAAAAACAATATTGGGTTTCTTTGAGAAACGTGTGTGGGAGAACCTGAATATACGACCTGCATTTTCCTTTCTGCATTTTCGTTTTAAAAGAATAAAATTTTACTTTAATGTTTAAATATATTTTCATAAGCACTTATGGTGTGCGTGGTAGAAAAAAAAGAAACATGGATGAAAGGAAAATAGAAAAAAAGAAAAATATAATAATAGAACATAACCTAGGTTTATCAAACGTTTTTTTTCCCTAAAACTAAATAAATTTACGTATGAGTAATTTTGTAAATCATTGTAGTTCCTATAAAAATTTAATTGTAATTTTTGTTTTCTAATTTTTTAAATTAAACAATTTTACTCAATAGTTAAGATATCATTTAATTATTAATTTTGTAAAAGTATTTATTAATAACCGAATAACATGTATTAAAATTTCACTATTAAAGAACTTTTCTGAAAAAAATAAATTTTATGTTTAAAAAAATATTTCAAAATATATTTTAAATTGTTTCAAAAAAACCTTTAATTTGTAGAGGTACATTTTATTTAGATGTTCAGAATACTAGAAAATAAATTTCGGATATATATTTAATATATTCCGAAATTGTATTTTTAAAAAGTATAAGGATTTTAAAAGATTAGGTTCATTATTCTACTATAATAGAAGGTATGGAAAGAAATTATAAATGTGCAGGAAGTAATTTCTTTATAAGGAAGGCCCAGGAGGAAGCGAGTCCATTGGGCCAATACAAATAAGCAGAGCCCAACGAATCCGCACACACCACGACGCAGTTCCTCCGCTGACGGCGACGGAGGCTGCAAACGTACACAATATTCTGAAAGCTTTAATCTCAACTCTACTGCACCGCGCCGCTTCACATTTTTCAGTCGAGTCCAAGTTATACTTATAGGTATGTATCTTTATCTCCTCCGCATCCAATTCCTACACGCTTCCACCGTTTCAAACTTCGGCGAGGGAATTGATAACTTTCGCGATTTATTTTAGTTTCTTTTCATGGAGACGCAATCGCATGAAATTTTACAGCAACCTCCGATTTCTTCTAATGACGCCCACAATGATGAGGCCTCGAACCACAGGTGATTTCAATTTCACTGTCTCCTGTTTGCGAAAACACTGCTATACCTAATTCAACGATTTTTGGTTCTGTAGAGACGCTGAGCAAAAACACGACGTTTCCAGGGAAGAAGTTGGGCAGATTCTGCAAGTTATTGCATCTACTGGGAAGTTCTGGTATGACTCGTTGGAGTACCGACTTTTATTCTCAGGCATCTCGTTCATATTGTATGATATTATATGATAGACAGGGACGCTGCTTGTGTGTATTTTTTTGCCCTTGAACTAGTTATTCACTCGATAGAATTAATCGTACCTGCTTGGGACTTGGTAGTATGTTGGTTTTCAGATTGTTTGGATTTGATTTGTTATTTTATGTGGCGTATATTTGCGCACACGTCGGGAAGCATCTGTAAGTATAAAATCATGGTGAATTTGGAAATAGCGCAGAAGCTACAAACTGTAGCTTCTGCTCAGATTAGTGTAAGATGTGATACAACACAACCAAACATGCTATTAGATAATATACAGGGAGTGTCTTTGGTTGTGATTTTAGTCAAAGACAACGGTGTGTGCTTGGTACTTTGAGGTTTTAACTCTGAACACTTTGAGGTCAAAGGTGCTCTTAAAGCGAATGGAAGAAGACAGCAGTGAGTTATTTTACTATTTTGCATAAATTATTACTAAGGTGTAACTTTTGTAGTAAACACAAGATTAAGATGTTCGAGCTAGAAAACCTTAAGCTGTTCACACTCATTTGTTAGAGAATTCTCTTTCTATTTGCATCATAGGGTTTTCATGGTTAGAGATCCTTATTCCTTCAGGAAAAAACCTCAGCTTCCCACCTCTTTAAATCTTCCGGAATATATTGATGTGTTTTCTCGCCAATCCTGGACTGGGTCCTTTATTTGCAGCCCTCATCTGTTGGGCATATAGACACTTATGATTGGACTCTGTTTCACACGTCCCTCCTGCTATTACATTTCCAAATCACATTCCAGTAGTGATTTTCTGAGCAGGTTCTTGAGTTATTTGTCCCTCTTTTGTTCATTCCTTCTGATTTAGGGGGTGTATATATAAAAAAGTTTCTTGGTATTCAATCATGATTTTTAAATATTAAGAAAAAAATCTTAAGGTATTCAATCAAGACTATCAGGATTTTTTTAGAGTGTAATAAAATCTAGTGGTATTCAATGTCATTCAAACTTAATGGATTATTTTGTTGATTGAATTTTTATAAATTTTGTGTGACTTTTTATTTGTATTTAAAGGTATCATTCCCATGAAACAATTTTGTCTAAATATGTGAGACTTTTCTACTTCCATTCAGACTTTTCTATCAAATGACAACAATAGAGTTCTCAATCGCAATAATTGTTTTTTACTATTGCTCAATTGTTTTTGAGTTCCAATTTCAAAAGTTTTTTACATCTCAGTAATTGTTTTTTACTATTGCTCTGAGTTGTTACTTTCTATGATCAATTTTCAAGTTATCGTTATTAGGCTTAATTATGTTTTTAGTCCCTGAAATTTAGGAATATTTTGGTTTTGGTTTTCCAAATTTAAAAATGCTTATTTTAATTCCTCAAAATTGAAAAAATATGTTTTAATCCCTAAACATGAAATTTGAGGGACTAAATGAGATTTTCAAAGTTTTTTTTAATCTTTCAGATCTAGTTTTTAGGGATTAAAACCATATTTTTCTAAATTTGAGGGATTAAAATGATTTTTTTTTTTAAGATTGAGAGACTAAAAAAGAAGTTACTCCAAAATTAAAACAAATTTAGGGTGATTCTGATTTTGGTCCTCAAAGTTTAGTAATGCTTATTTTAGTCCCTCAAAATTGAAAAAAAAAAATTAGATTTTAACCCCGAAACCTCAAATTTGAGGGATTAAAATGAGATTTTAAAGTTATTTTTAGTCCTTCAAATTTAGTGTTAGGGACTAAAACCATATTTTACTAAATTTGAGGGATTAAAATTAACATTTTTTAATTTGAGGAACTAAAAAAGAATTTACGACTAAAAACATAATTAAATCTTAAACCTTGCTATTATTATTATATATGATTATTGTTCAACTAATAAAAATATTTTTTCTCCTTTTTTTTTCTCCTTTTTTTTTTCTGGTTTGAACTTTACACTTGATGTTATTTGACTTATGGATTTTTAAAAATTTTCTTTTAACTATATGTCATGATCGCTTTTCATCAACATGGTCTAGACTCATTTATGGTTGACGTGTTGAAAATGTAACTATTAGGATTTCCATGAAAAATAACAAGCAAGAATGAAAAAAATTAATAGAAAAATATTTGTCAATTATTTCTATTTTTTATTTTAAAAGTAAAAAAATGCCAAAAATCCATTAAATGAGTTTTTATTTTCGTTTTTGTATTTGTTAAAGAAAGGAGTGGAGGGAATGGAATTGCAGCTGTTGGGATTTTTTTATTAAATAGTTTTGAGTTAATAACTTAAAATTGCCAATAAATTCATTAAATGGGTTTTAATATTTTTATTTTTTTTAATTACTAAAGAAAGGCTGGAAGAATTTGAATGTTGGAACATGTTATATGCTAGGAAATTTTTATTAATTTATGTAAAGTTAATTTAAGTTTATAATATATATATATATATATATATATATATATATATATATATATATTAAACTTTATAAAGTGAAAGAAGTATGTAAGACTTGTGTCTAACTCATCATTATATTATAATCCACTTGTATATTATATAATTTTGCCATCTCTCTAGTCAATATGGGATCTCCAACATATCTTCTCACATGGAGGACTGAATATCTTGAGTGTGATACATAATAGATAATAGATGGGTTGATGCAAACATCATGTTAAATTGCATTGTTTACCACTAAGTACATTTTCATTTAAGTAATTTTGTTGAATAGGATTATAGGTGAAGAAGCATTTTACTGTAAAAAGGTGAAGATTCAGAATACTCATTATTTAAATTCATGAAATCATTTAAATTGTTATCAATCCATGAAATCCTTTCAAATTATGATTCCATGTTCTATAAATTCTTTAAAATCCAAATTACATAATCCTAACCTTAGAAGTCTTTTAAAATTTTTTTTTTAAAATCATTACATCCTTACAATATATTTTAAAATCTACATTACTTTTTTGTGTAAAAGTCTTTTGAAATTCCATTTGAATACACCCCCTTTAATTTAATTGTCTTGTCACTGTCTTTTTGTATCCATGTTTCTTTTCCTATTTAATATATGTATGTTAAGTTCAGTCTAAGTGTTATCCTCTTAGTTGCTGGATTTGTAGCTCAAGAATGATTGTGGACTTTATCCTCTATGACTTTTGGGTAATCTTGATTTTTGAGCATTCATACGTGTGTATCATAATTTTGTTGAATTTAATGCTTCTTGGGATTGGTCGCATGCATGGGTATGTGGGATTGATTACCATGGCTAAACTTAATGATAGTTCACTTGGGCATGGATCTATATTTAAAAGGGGAATGTGATGAAATTTTTGAATAACAGGCATGACTGGGATAAGTTGAAGAGTATGCTATCCTTTCAGCTGAAGCAGGTATGGGGAGGTATGCTAGCATGCATTTTTATGTATATTTTATTGATTTTTAGAGGTATGCTAGCATATAAGTTTTATATTTTGTCTCAGTTCATACAACTTCTTATTGAAATTTTATTATTCATACATTGAGGTTCTCTTTTTGATTGCATACATCGCAGTTCATACACTCTGATATTTTGCGTTTCTCTCCGTATTTGAAATTATTATACAGGTATTGTCAGAGTACCCTGAGGCAAAATTGACAAGTGAGCAGCAGTATGCATCGTTGGGAGAATCCTACATTGAGTTGGTCAATAAATTAGATGAAGGTATCCCATCTAAAGTCCAAACTATTCATTGGACCAAATAGAGATTCTTGTCTAGGTTCAATATGTCTAACTGTGAACTAGAAATGTTTCTATTTTGTTGAGTATCATTAATTATGTGAATTTAATTTTTCTATTTCTATATTGAACATTATTACAATTTCATTCTATTAATATGTGAAAATATTTCTTAAACATTAAAATTACTAAGAACTAAGGAGATTGTTGACAAAATAATTTTTCGGAATAGATATTCTAATATTGTTAAACTCAGCACCAATGGTCTAGTAGTTGAAGTTTCCTATTCAAAGCTATGGATACATGTTTGGTACTCATTTCTTCCTTTTGATGTTATGTATGGTAAATAAGCTGTGAACTGGTTCAACTTGCAAGACTGAGGCCAATTCAATCAGTTTGACCAGTTTGTCTGTTCTCTGTTACTAATTTTAGACTGGACTGACTAGTCAGTGCGGTCTAGTTCTCAAAACATTGCCATAGTTACAAGTGTGCGTACCATATATTTCTGTATGTGTAATTATGGTTATCTACACAGATAAGTTGATGTATACAAACGATTAGTGGTAATGCCAATTATTTAAAATCACGTGTGAAATTCTTTAGTAATTTTGACTGTCATTATGTCTACATGTCTTTATGGGGATTAGTTCCCTCCTAAAGAAACCAAAAAGGTTTAGTCGAGTACCCCTGTGAGAAACTTCTAAGCAATAGCATTTAATTTCATTGAGCATTGTGTTGATATTCTCCAAAAGCGATGGCCATTTAGCTGCTAGAGCAATCCTTTTGGATAGCAAGTTTCATAGACTCAACCTGGCCTAATTCAATTTTAAGCCTGCAACAAATCTTGAAGAACATCTCTTTTCATTGCATATTTTGATTTCACATTGTTATTTAGATTCTTTATATATTTAAGCTGTTATTATTTACTTGCTCTATTAAACTTTTTGTTGATATTATTTGGGGGGTATAAGCTCCACTAAAATATTTTGATATGCTTTCATTTATGGATTCCAGCGCTTACTTGCTTCATTGAAGGCCCTCCATTTACATTGCAAAGGCTTTGTGAGGTAAATCCGTTTCTTTTGTCTGCTGTACACTATTATATTCCGGCATTATTACTGTCATGTTTAAGATGCTAGCATCGTAATATCTAATATTACTTTGTCTGAAATTTACATTGAACAGATCCTATTGGATGCAAAAAACATTTATCCAAATCTTTCAAAGCTTGCTTTAGCTCTTGAAAAGGTAAGCTATAAAATTTGGCATGCGCACTGTGATTTTGATATTTTTAGAATCAACAACTGTATAATGTTGTCTATACTATAAATGATTAATCATTCATTTTTATGATTGCTACTCAAGTTATATATAGTTTATGATTGCGAATAAAAAAAATATTTACTTCTGTCCATCTGGTGTTTTTCTCTGCAGAACTTATTAGTTACATCTACATTGACAATCTGCACTGATCCATACCCGCAAGCTACAGCGAAGGAGCCCGTTGACCAAGAGAAGGCAAATGAAAAGCAGAATCAGCAATCCGATACTGCACAGAATGGCATTGAACCTCTGGTGTCTGACAAAGACGAAGTAATGACTGAGGCTGATGTGGGTGATGATATGACCATCGATATGGAATCTTTTGAAGGCGATAAATCGTCAGAAACAAATTCTGAGCCTAATGCTAATAATGTATGAGCTTCATGGTTATTGTGCATCTTTACACCCATAAACTCTGATGAGCTGAAAGACTTGGACGCTTTCACTTGGGTGAGCTCCAATTGCTATGAGGACAACGTGGACCTTGGTAATTTCAGAGTGCTTTAATCCCTGGTTTGGTAATCATTGGAGCTAGACATTCTTAGCATTTGAAAACAGAACAAAGTTTATATATTGTAACTCATGGATGCAATGCTTGTATTGGTGGCATGAAGTTGAATATCTCACTGTAGATCTGCTTTTTATTTGTGCACCAATTTAAATTCACAAACTTGTTCATGAACTTTGCCATCCTTGACTATAGTAGTTACGAGTATTGTTTTTTTTTTTTACTATGAAGTGGATCATTATGCATCTACTGGCAACATCAAATGTGTTTCATTTTGGTTCTCTTGCTCACCCACGAAATAACAGGCAAATGAACAACTTCTCAAACTTTTAATATGTAGAAATTGTAGCAAAGAGGTTTCATCTTATTACTTGAAAGACTAATGACAATGGGAGGAACGGTTGTGCAAGAGATTAAATATGCAATTTAGATTAAATATGCAATTTATTTAGGAAGTTCAAATAAAAATGGATTATCATGATAGATAAGTAACATGTAGAACAATGGCAGAGCAGAATTTTACTTGACAAGTAAAGAGGTATTCGTTTCTTCACCTCAAAGGGTCAACCATCGCTTGAGGCGTTATTTGAAAAAGTTAAAAAAACAAGTTCTAATAAAATTGCTAGCCGGTGTAGCTACTTCACTCAATCCTAAGAAAAAGAAGTAATATAGACAAGTTTGAAATATAAAGGAGTTTATGAGGTTGAAAAAGTTTTAACCTGCCATTTAAATATTTTACTAAGCTTACAAACAACTTATTGATGGAATATAGTATGTTTTATTTTTTAAACTATTTAAAATATAAAAGAATGAATTAATAAAAGAATCCCATTTCTTTTGGGAATACTTTTTCGTTATTATTACGAAAAAGTTGCCGATCTCATAAATGAAATTATTTTCGTAATAAAGTTCTATCACATAATAAAATATCTTATTTTTAACATTGATGCACGACTCATCCATTTTTATATAAGAGCCATGCAATGGTTTTTTGGAATGGTTTTTTGGGGGTGCAAAAAAGCTATACACAGCACTTTATTGTTTATGAATCTTCAAAGCAAGAGAGGGAGGGAAGGTGTTGATGACAAAGCAGAATACCTAAGACGCATGCATGCAGTGAGAGTGCATCGTAAAATCCGTTAATTAATTTGGAACAATAACGTTTGTTTGTTGGTAATATGCAAGAACGTGCAGATAACTCTGCATCTGCGATTAATAGAGATAAAGGGGGCTCCAAGTGCTTTCGCTGGAATACAAATACAAATACAAATGCAATGCCTCAATCCTCTTCCCTTCAAACCTTCTCTCTTCCCTCTCCAATCCCTCAATGGCCTCAAGGTGTGAATTTGTATGAGGCTTTTCCTTTATATCACCAAATATTTCATGATAGGAATATGCATTATTATTTCGCTTTTTGAGGGCTAGTATGCATTTCTTTTCATCCTTTATGCAAATAAATACCTTTTGTCTCTCTTCCCATGTTTGTAGAGCAAATGAAAAATGGCTTTCTTTCACTCTCGTTCCATTTCGGATTATCATTCGTGCACCTTTTCCCATGACATGTTTGACGTGACTTGATGATAGTAAAAATGCAGTGCATTCAGTAATACCTTCATAATAGCATGATTTACATATTATAATTCATCAAATCTGAATTCTTTAAGGAATTTATCTTTGGAAATGATTTGCAGTAAGTTTATAGTTGAATGTAACAATTTTACCTGATAGATTGGTGTGATATCTTATCCAAGAAAAAAATTGAGAATGTTGTGCTTGCTTGACATTGCAGTCTCAATCCCACATAACATTTTGAGATAACATTAACTTACCTCTGAACAATTTTATTTTGTATATTTCATTACAGGACAAGGTTTTGCTTCCGGCCTTGTAAATCTAGGTGAAATACAAGTTTCCCAGGTCACTAAGTTTGAGTTTATTTGGAGCAGTAGTTCTATGCTAGACACTAAAAAAGCTGTTACATTCTATAGGCCTGTGGGAGTACCTGATAGTTTTCATATTCTTGGTCACTATTGTCAACCCAGTGACAAGCCTTTAAGGGGTTTTGTACTTGTTGCTAGAAAAGTTGAAAATGCTGATATTTACAATCAAGATAAGTTTCCTCCTCTGAAGAATCCCCTTGATTTTAAGTTGGTCTGGAATGAAAATGCAGGAAGTATGGAAATTTCAGGTGTCTACTTTTGGGTACCTGAACCTCCTCAAGGTTACAAGGCCCTTGGCTACTTGGTTACTACCAAACCTGACAAGCCTTTACTGGATGAAATGTGCTGTGTTCGTACCGACCTTACTTATAAGTGTGAACCTTACCGCCAAATACTCACTGCTGGCTCTAGACTTCCGGAGTTTTCATTTCAGGTATGGAGTTTGAGACCTTGTGACCGTGGCATGCTGGGGAAAGGAGTTTCTGTTGGGACTTTTTTCTGCAGCAGTGGCTGGACCATGAAAGAAGATGTACCTGTTGCATGCTTGAAGAACCTAAATCCTGCACTACAAGCAATGCCAAATTTGCAGCAAATACACGCACTTATTAACCATTACGGCCCTACTATTTTCTTTCATCCTCAGGAAATTTACTTGCCATCTTCTGTGGATTGGTTTTTCAACAATGGAGCACTGTTGTACTCAAAGGGTGTGTCTAAAGGAGAGCGAATTGATGCAACTGGCTCAAATCTACCATGTGGGGGAACAAATGATGGCCAGTTTTGGATAGACTTGCCAAGTGATGATAAAAGGGATTTTGTCAAACGTGGGGACTTGAAGAGTGCAAGGCTTTATGTTCATGTGAAACCAGCAGTTGGTGGAACTTTTACTGACATTGTAATGTGGGTGTTTTGCCCTTTCAATGGACCAGCCACTCTAAAAATTGGAATTAAGAATATTTCTTTGGGCAAGATTGGAGAGCATGTTGGTGACTGGGAGCATTTTACACTTCGCATAAGCAACTTCAGTGGAGAGCTCTATAGTATATACTTCTCACAGCACAGTGGTGGTGAATGGGTGGATGCCTATGATTTGGATTATATTGAAGGCAATAAAGCTATTGTTTACTCATCAAAATGTGGACATGCAAGTTACCCTCATCCTGGGACCTGTATCCAAGGTTCTTCAAAACTTGGGATTGGCATTAGGAATGATGCTGCTCGCAGTAATTTGTATGTAGATTCTAGTATTCACTATGAGCTTGTTGCAGCTGAGTATCTCGAAAATGATGTCACTGAGCCTCAATGGTTGCAGTTTATGAGAGAATGGGGCCCCAAAATTGTTTATGATTCAAAAACTGAGCTAGATAAGGTAATCAATGCTCTTCCACGCATTCTTAAATATTCTCTGAAGAACTTATTTAACAAGTTCCCTGTGGAACTTTATGGTGAGGAAGGTCCCACTGGGCCAAAAGAGAAAAATAATTGGATACAGGATGAAAGATGGTGATTTTGTGTCGTTCATATCAAACTGCCACTGCCTGTTTGTGAGAACAAATTTTAGACTGTAATTTTGTAATTGATTTTGTATGTACAGATAGATAGATAGAGTTATGTAATAGTTTTAGTTTTGGGTGGTGCTTAATCGCTTGAATGTTTGGCTAATGATTTGTGCATTACTAATGTAATAATAGCTGCATATATCACACAGTTGGATTGAATGTCTCTCACAATTAGATTGCAATATCCTAATTGTTTTACAATGCTGTTCCAGTAACAAATTAATGGTGCTAACATGGAATCGTCTCAAATATAACTCTTGCCACAAATATAACAAGACCATTTTTTTTTCTTTCGTATTTTCTTCAAAAGCAATAAAATTACCTTTGTGTAATTTTAATTTGGATACAGCTTTAGTCTTCAGTTTAAACCTATATATTAGAACTTAAATTATAGTGGACATGATTTTATTTTATCTTTTTCCATCTTTTTCACTCGATCCTTTTTAACATTTTGTAACTCCCAAAAAGCTTTATTGTTCCTTGCTATTTTTTTTTTCTTTTTATTTATTATACTATTTCATCTAAATATCATATTTTAATATTTGGTCTTTATTTTATTCCTTACATTTATCTTTCTGTATTTTATTTTTCTTCTTCCTGAACTTTTATTACCTTTCCTATACAGTACATCCATTTTTACATTTGTCAAACTATATATAGGTTTCATTAATGAATGGTCGTAAAGGATCACATAGTTTTCATAGATCAATATTTCTAATTTAACAAAAAATAACTAAAATCATTAACTAAAAACATGAGAAGTAAGAAAAAGTAAATTACCGCTAATGAATAAGACTAAATTCACAATTTATTGAGTTAGTATGTTAGTCGTGTTTTTAAAATTGGGATTGAAACAAAAATCTTTGAATAGTTTATTTGAGTTAAATATTAAATTTTTATATAAAACTTTTTGTTATTAACATATTTATTTATTGTTTTACCAATTTGTTAGAGAAAAATACTAAAACCTTTTATTCACGAAAATAAAATAATAAGTCTATCAATATTATGGTAGTCTGAATAAAACTGAATTTAGCAAAATCGCATTGAAATCTTATAAATGAAAAAGAATAACTAAAAAACAAATCTTACTACCATCAATAATATAATATAGTCATAAAAAAGAAATAAGTAATAAATCTTAATATACACAAGAGATACTTCTTGTATATTGAACTGACATGGGAATTAAATCATTAGTAATAATGATTTTCAAATATTAAAATATATTCTAATAATAATGACTGAATTATAAGAAGAAAAAAAAAGGATAAATAATTGCAACCACCCAATTGAATTGAATTAGTCAGAATCATTTTTTTTATGAATCACGACAGCCACAGCACACAGAAATACGAAGAATGGGGTGAGGAAATAGAGGGAGAATGAACAAGTGATCTAGTAACCATGACCTTCTATGCGGTACAACGTTCACTTAATAAGGGATATCAATATGCCAAAAGAATTTAGTTAATCATTCCTCATGATTGAAGTAAGTCACATATCTTAAGCACCCTGAAAGGCAAAACAGCTTCGTACTCATCAGAGCTTCAGATATAACCCAAATAAATTGATTATCACACGCACATCATACGGCCACACACTCTACAAAGTCATCCATAGCCAAATCCTGGGGCCAAAATACATCTGCAGTAAAGAATACACATATAATGTAATGATATGATAAACAAGAAGGTAGCTAATGATAGAAAAAAGATGATAATTCAAACCTTGAAATTAGAAGGATGAAGTTCCTAGTCCTATTGACGAGTATCCGGCAGCTTTTCTCTCCTTCAGAGTTGTGGACAGCCAATCCAAGCCCTCATAAAGACCATCTCCCCGAAGAGCACAAGTGCCTTGTATGTGCCACTTTCTATTCTTGAGATCAAAGAGACCTAATCCTTCACATACTTCCCTTGGTGACATTGCTCCTTTCTGGAAAAAAAATAGGAAAATATTAACTATTATAACTAGACTGATAATAATGCAAAAGTCCGTAATTGGGAGGAGGGGATTAGTTTGTTGGTATGCAACTGCCAGTATTATTGATAATGAGTGAAGATTTCTTTCGTAAGATAGAGAAGTTCCTTTAGAAGAAAATGCGCATGTAGTGGGAAAGGAAAATCCTGCTTTTATGGAAGAGCATGTAAGTAATATATATGTAAGAGTTTAACTTGAATGTGGAAAAATATCACAAATTCCCCCAAAAAGTGAATAAAAAAATTACCGGTACTAAACATTTTATGGTCAAGCAGAATCATGAACAAACAAGATGAAAACAAAACACTTATTAATAGAAAATGTTACCCAGGAAATAGAAAAAGATTTCTGTTCAACCACAATTTTTTGGTTTTTTTTTTTTTCCTGAGCACTATGAATTTTAACCAAATTAAGAAATTATACTAACCTCCCTTTGATTTGAAACTGCTGAGGTTTGGAATATTCTGAGGTTATGTTTGACCTAACTTTTTCTAGGTTTTCTTCTCTTTCAGGGTGTTTGGTAGAGAGGAAGAAATTAGAGGAAAAGGAAATGGGGCAAGTGAGAAATAGAATGAAAATTAACAGATTTAATACAAAAGAGAAAAATAAAAATGATCCAACAAAACATAATCAGTTGTGTTGTATGCTTTCAAGAATTCTTACACGAATCATTGTCTCCCACTACCCAATTTTTTACCTGCGATCCCACATACTTTTTTAATATTTCATTATACTTCCATCCTACCAAACAATTAAAAAACTCCCATTCCACTCTTTTCCTTCCTCACTAGCCCCCCTCTTCTCTATTTCTTCAGTAACAAACGCTGCATAAAAGAGGAGAGCTGAGCCAAATATTTGCTGATTAAGGAGCTTATTTTGTATAAAAGAAAATCATTGTAGGGAGTAGCTTTTTAATAAAAATTAAGACAAGTAGTTCTTAAAATGAAGTTAAAAGAAAACTCTATCCCTCTCACCGGGAAGTAATTGATGTGGAACAAAGAAACAAAACTAGTAGTTTTAAAGGAACATTTTAAGCCAAAAAAAGGTGAAAAAACTTCTTTATTATTGGCTTTGTTTTTGAGTTTTAACCTTAAAGTAGTTTAAGTCATAAAAAGTCAGGCAAACATAGCCTATATTTAAGTTTCGCCCTTTCCACAACATAAAAGAAGTAAAAAAAAGATAAAGAAAAACAAATTTTAGATACAGTTGTGAGATCAAAATTGACTTTGAATGTTCCCACAATGGGATGCAACATAGTGGAGTGGCATTAGCTGGAAACCTAAATACAAAATAGCCTTATGGTAAGTTATTAAGTAAGAAAATCTACATTGAAGAAACCCCTTCTGTCAACTAGCTCTAAGTTAATTAGGTTGGCACTATAATTCTTATAATTTTTAGAAAATAACTTTTTATTATTATAAGCTTGTGTAACGTAACTTAGTTGGAACTATGATGAGAACAACACTCAGCCATATTTTTTTCTATAGGTACAAATTTGTATAGCTTTCCCAAGTTGGTTCGTAGTTCTCATATGATCCAACCAAAATATCAGCTAATCATACTGCAAATTATGTATGTCACACACACATGCACAAGTGACATATAATAATAGTGAAAGCTACTACTGTGAGTAGTTCGTAAATAGTTTTTTCAGTTCTACTGCACCTATTCCTTCAGCCAGTTGCCTATTTTAACCATTTTAATGATTTTTGTGGCTTGAAACTTACTTGCATTATTCTTACTGTTATATGCATTAATAATAGCACACGACCAACTCTTGTAGCATATTCAGTAAACAGCATCAATCAATTCACATAATTGTTAGCTCATTCAACAAAAAAAACAGAAATGATGAAGTAATAAAGATGTACCAGGTCCTGTTTGTTAGCAAACACCAATATGACACTGTGGAGCATAAACGGATCATTTATGATTGTCTGCAAGTAATTGATAGATGTAATAAAAAACTGTTCCGCATAACATGGAATATGTGAGCATGTTTTGATTTTATCACCTGAAATTCCTGTTTAGCTTTCCCTATCCTTTCATGGTCCAGACTATCGATAACATATATCTGCATAAATATGAACATATTTATCAATCTGGTAACTATAAACTTGTGTCCTGTCTCTTTGGTTCAATTGGATAGATGAATGGTTCGAACAGAAGGAAAAGTTCAAAAGATCCAAATTGCTCAAGTTGTATTTTCATTAAGATAAACCACAAAATTGTGGAAGTTAATTCCTACCAAACCATCAGTGTTGCTAAAATAGTGCCTCCAAAGCACCCTTAATTTCTCTTGCCCTCCAACATCCCAAACTGTGAAAACAACATTCTTATATTGAACCTTCTCCACGTTAAACCCTGTAAAACACAAGAAATTTATGTCTTAAACAAATAACACAGTTTATTTCTCTCTAATTTTTCTTCCTAAACTGAAGTGTTATACTGGTACAAGTTTGCATCTAGTCAATTCACACACATCCAGTGCTAATAGATATTTGTCCTACCACTCTGGAAGGGAAACTATCCTTCTAGTTTCAAGTAAATCCACTTCTAGTAACAAAAGACTTCCATTACACTTCAGTGTCAATGCAGAAACAAAACTCCATACAAATTAACAAATTCAAACAGACTTAGAATGAAAAAATAAGTAGATAATTGACAAGTAGATGATCAGCATCCTTTGAGTATCAAGACAGAAATGGCTTAATTAGCTTATACCAAGAAGTCTGCTTAAAATAATTAACTTATGTATTTATAGAATAAAACTAACCGATTGTAGGAACAGTAGATAAAACTTCTCCTATGTGGAGCTTGTACAGTATAGTGGTTTTGCCAGCAGCATCAAGACCAAGCATCACAACCTAAAAGCAACAAATGAAAAAAAAAAAGGATAAATACCAAAATTTATTCAAAAATTAAGAATCAGTAATTAGAAGATGCCAGAGACTAAACAACACAAGTATTAATGATCAAGAATTGCATCATCTTCCTTTATTAATTAATAATTATGATAACTGACTGTAAGAGTAAACTATTCAAACACTAATAACTGAAATAAGATCAAACAGCTAAGAATGACATGCATTATTCATTCTTTTACTAATTATTATTGATATAAAAAAAAAATGAAGAAGGAAGAGACCCTCATCTCGGTGTTGCCGAAGAAGGTATCGAAGAGCTTCCGAAAAGCTTGACCCATGCCTATGTTCTGTTCTGTCCAGTGCGATCAAATCGAAAATGGATTTGTAATAGATGGACTTCAACCTTCGAATCTAATCAGAATAAACAGGGAAAGGATTTCTATGGGCGATTCCTTCCCAGATTCTCTTTGATTTTCAAAGACAAATTCACAAATCAATTATCAATAATACAAATCAAAATAAAAATACAATGCTCTCATTCTTATTTTATATGACCATATTTCAAAGAAAATAAGCATTTTGGTTCACTGTTAATAAATAAATAAATAAAAGAATATATTCTTCTTTATCATTTATCTATCTCTTATATATAAAAATAAAAATAAAATAAACAACACATACATATCAATTCTGTAAAGATTCTCATAATGTTTAATTTTAAAATAATACTAAATACAACTTATGATTTATTGAAAATATAATTTGTTGACATTAAAATACATGTTTATGAAATTTAAAATGAAATATATTCATAAACATCACTTCTACTTTAATATTAATTAGAATAATAAGTAACAGTATTATTCAAAATTTATGGATATTTGTAAAAATATAACATAATAGATAAGAAAAATACTGTCTAATGAAAATGAGTTTAGATTCCAATATTTATTTGGAAAACTCTTGTATTATTTTATTGGAATAAGTTAACTAATTTATTTTAGTAACAGAAATGTATCTCTAACAAAAAAATATACCATCATAATAATTTTTATTATCGCTTCCAATGTCTCACCATCAATTAAAAAATAGCATAATTTGAAAGATTAAATGAAAGATGCATCACATTTACCCAATCAATCTGGAACTGTACTTCCTTCTCTTAGGGTATGGGGGTTAGGATGGAAACATGCAATGTTGTTCTGACTCACAAATGATGGACTAAAACTACAACCTTCGAAACACCAATCATTCCAAAGATTCCACAAGCCACATGGTATTATCATCCAAATGCATTTTAATCACACTGCAATGAAATTTTAAAATTCTGGTATGTTTAAAAAGAGAATTTGAAAATTTAAATTATGTTGATCTTTTTTAAGAAAAATCCTTAGTTTAAATGAATTAATTTATATTTTGAAAATTTTAAATTCTTGATTGCGATAGAATATTAAAAAATAATTATTAATTAATTCAAAATATATAATAGTTAAAATTAATATAAAATAATATTTAATAAATTAAAAATATAAATATTAACATTTTTATTTCAATATTCATATTAAAAAAAAGATGAAAAAGAAGAAAAGAATAAGTGAGATAACAAAAAATAGATAAATAAAAAAAAAACAAAAACAGAAAATAGTTAACCAAATATTTAATTTTCACTAAAAAAATATTTGAAAAAAATTATCCTAAAAGATATTTCATCAAAGCACATTAGTAAAAACTTGCCTCTTCTTTATTTTAGTCAAAAAACAGTTGATAGATTTTTAAAATTGTTTGAGTCATAGCTCAACTTATGAACCACTCATTTTTTAGTTTTTCCTTTCAATCTAAAAGTAAATCTAATCAATCCAAGCACATTTTTTGAGATTGAAGATTGAGTTAAACCATTTTAAAATTCCACGTAATTCCTTTGTTATAAACCTTTAATAAAAAAATAACTACTACATCTCATAAACTGTCTATTCTATCAAAAAAATCCTAATCTTAAAACACTTTTGAAACATCCACACAGCTTCAACATCTGGCATTCCAAATTTTACTACACAGAATACCCTAACTTTCTAATTTTTCCTTCTAAATATAAAATGTGAACTAAAAAACCATGCATTCTTCAACAATGAAATATACACTGTTAACTAAAAAACCCATTTTATTAAGGAATTTTCCCATTATCTATTTGTGATCTCAATTCATCATTTGTAAGCCTTAAGCATAAATACGGATAACTCATGACCAGACCAAGTCTTAAATTTAAGTGACGGTTCGACAATGTATATTGAAAGACAACAGTATAGAAAAAAAATATCTTCTCTCCATTGGGAGGAAATGAACACATTATATAACACACTAATTCATGAAACTATATATTAAGTGCACTCATGGTACATCATATCCCTAAAAATTAATTGGTAAGGGAAAAAAATACAAAATATCAAACCACAAGGGTTTTCTGCACAAACCGCCCGAGGTTAGGAGGTCACACCTACGGAGTCATCAATACTCGGAATGAGTCTTCCATCCTGCGATTGATTCTATATAAAGATATAGATGCCTTCATGAATCCCTTACAAATGACAGAATATTATCATCCCCAATTAGTAATTGAATAATCTACACTCACCCATGAACAAGGCAGTATCCCCGGCCAGCGAAAACTTTGAAATCGGGAACTGCCAAACCAGTCCCAATTTAGAGTATTGGGAAGAGAGGGAAAACTAAAGTCGGAGGAAAATGTTGCATCTCTTCTCAAAGTACCTGGCAAAGGATTCAATCAAAGCCTGAGAAACAAGTTAAATTGCCCACCGTATTACTATTAACTCCGACACTATCTACCATATATCTACGAGTCCACCATTTCATCTTGCAACTCGCTAGGAGCAATAAGCCCTGGAATAGAAAGCATTCTTTGTCGTTCTCTCTCTCTCTGAGCAGCAGCCTCTTCAGCATATAGATCTTTGTTATCCTGCAAATGAAAGCACAATTGATAAACCACAGGTTTGAACTGAATTACAGATAAAAATATAATTGAAATGTCAACAATCCCATTACAATTTGATTGAGCTTCTCTACAGAAAGACTTATAAAAAAATATGAAGAAAAAAAAATAACTTACAATTAACTTATCCACAAATTAAAAATAAAAAAAATTAGAAAGTTATATAAGAGAGCCACAAATTAGCTTGCATAAGTTAATATTAATTTATGAAGAATTTAATTTTTTTCTCTTAGAAGTCCTTATGGAGAAGCTTGTCCAAACAGACTTAGGAAACAAGTCTAAAACAATTTATAGAGCACATATAAAACAAACCAAAACTATTTTACCAATAAGCAAGCAAAATGCTATCCACAAAGTCATTACAAGAACCAACTTAAATCGAAGCATGATGAACAGCAACATTCTAGGTGCAATGTAAAGGAAAACTCCTAACCAACTCAAATTGAAGCAAGATGGACTGCAACATTCTAGGTGCAATGTAAAGGAAAACTCATAAGCACACAATGTAAGGAGTAACATTAAATAAGACATTACCTGAGCTGAAAATTCTTTGGACTGAATAAGAAAATCTCGTATATGATTTTTAAATGTTGATAGATCATTGGTCGACTCAAAGAGTCCATTAACAAATTGAGTAACCTGCAAATTTCTTCAAATTAGTATTTTTTATTGGCAAGGGAACAAATATAATCCCTTTCTCTACATTTACCTCTGCTGCGGTCATGTTGGGAAATGAAGTGCTTAGAAGCTTTACGGTAAACTCACGTACAAACGCTGAATTACTTGAGTACTGATATGGACTAGTAGCAACATCCCAAAGAGGTTCGGTTAGGACACCAGTTTCCAGCTGAAAAAGGTAGAGTCCGTTATTTTTTTTTATTTCTTACAAACTAGTAAAACAAATATAGGATTATAACACCTTACCAAGCAGAACAAATGCTGAAGCACCAGGACATGTAATTTGAACCCAGGCTTATGAAAGGTATCGGTTAAGACTGCGAATATCTCTTGTTCAATTGTCAAAAAGTATGTCCGATAAAACTGATTACAGAACTCGGAGCCCTGTTTAAACATTCCACCAAAATATATTTATATAAAAAACAGATATATGGCAGCACACTAAGAACCAGAAGAACACTAATTTTAGTGTGGATGAAACAATAACTTTTATTATAAAGAAAATAGGGAAAGTGTAAGAAATAATCCCAAACAAAAAAAATTGCATTCAATGAACAAATGAAGTTAGTATGCAGAAAGAATCTCAGAAGGTTAGGAGAGTTGTAAACGAAAAAAATTTGTAAAAACCACACCTGAAACTTCTTCAGCATCTCCAATAACAGGTTCAGCCCAGTTTCAGCAATATTTCTTTCAGTGTGCCGAAATGCCCATATGATAGAGTCCATAACAAGCTTCAATTGCTGGCATACATATTACAAATAACATGAGGCAGAGATTACACGATTACAAAATTTAAATACTCAAGAACAGATAACACCAAAAAAACTGATGTAATTGATATATTGTAGGCAGAGATGGAGCATATAACACAACCTGACTTGACAAGCAGATTAATGCAGGAAAACAATGAGTAGCTATGGCTCGAAGTAGAGAGAAGAACTTGAGGCGATGCTCTGGGTAATCTTCAAAATTTTTTGTAATCATCTGTGATACAGAATAAAAAGAAAAACATAATTATTCAGTGTATGGTTTACCTGCAGATACCCAATAATTACGTGTCATCACAATTGATGGAAATTACAAGTTATATATATCCTATGCAGAACTACCACATTATGCATCCAAAATTAACCATCCCCAAGCCTTCTCCCATTGGTCAGGTTAGGTATCACCAGTGTTCTATAGTGGATCATGTCTAAAACAATCCACTAACCAATAAATCTTCCCTAATAATCTTTCTCTCCATCCACACTTAACGATTATCTAATCTACTCTTCACTAGGACTCTGCATGTCTATCCACATGGGTCCAAATTACGCAAGCAGAAATGCTACAGTTTTTCAGGAATGTGCTCATGTCAACTTTATCAGTCTTCATATATGCATATGCATTTCAACATTTGCAGTAAATTTATATCTAAAAAAGATACAATGTTCAAACAAATGGGTCTCAATTACAGATAGTAATAAACTAGGACATTTATATCATAGCTGAATATCCTACATTATTACCTCAAGTGTGCACTGAAAGACAGCTTCAAATATCCGAGGTACATCTTCAATCATTGCAGATTTATATCTGGAAGAGAGAGAGAGATGAATAACACATGCTGTTCATAACTAAAATAGCATAGAAATAACCACTCTATCCTCAGGAAGTAACAGAACATATACATACTATAATTAAGATTTAAAAGGACCATACAACGATCAATATTCAAAAAGGAAACAGGAAGAAAAGACAGCAGCATACTTATTCACAATTGTGGCAAAAAGTGACAAAACCTCTGATTCCCTTGCATCAGGAACATTCCTCGCATAGTCTCCAAGGACAGGATCCATCATTGGAGGCACAAATTGTTTGCCAATTTGTGGTTGGTCTTCTGCCTTATCCAAGAATGTCTCAATTAGCTTAAGTGTCTCCCGCTTAACCGAACTGCATCATGATAAACATGGATAAAAAGTAGAATGGATAGCAACCTCATTATACAAAAACACAAAACCAATACATCTTTCTTTGATTAATCTTACCGTAGAAGTTTCACGTAGGATGTTCTAGATGCAAAAGGTCCCCCTTCTGTAATACTTTTTGAAATAAGCTCACTGTACATTCTGTTGTAGGAACAGAAAACATGATTCAGCAACAAAATTATCGAACTATTTCTTGCTGAGTACCAGTTTTTTTATTAGTGTCCCTGAATATATAAAATTAGAACTTACCTGTACACATTCAACATGTCCAAAAAGATCATTGAGATTTGGGGCAAGAAATATGTCCCTAGAGAAGATGCAACACTTGTATTCGTCTGAAATTGAGAGAGATAAAAGCACAACCTTAACAACAGAAAGTAATAAAAAAACCAAGGGGGGAGGACCGGGGATTGATCACAAATTTACAAGCATAACAATTACACATCAAAGTTTGGCAACATTCAGGAAAAGATGTCGGTGAAAGGTATCAAATTTTGTGATAATTGCTAAAACTACCAACAAGAACATAGAAAGAAAAGTAAATACAAGCATTTTTATTTTATTAAAATCAGTACATAAGGAAACATACTAGATGAGTTTTATGGAACACAAGCCTACAAAATTGAGTCGTGCATTATTTATAATATAAGTTGTTTTCTTTTCATTTCTTGTTTACTTTTTTATTATATTAGTATCTAGGAAGTGCTTAGCTAAGAATACGCGTCAGCTCACTTCCTTTACTCATGTACAAGCCTGTTGAAGAGGTGTCCAAACATGGGTTTGAGCCGAAAATAAATGTTTTTTAATAGTGATACAGTTGAGGAGTGTGGACACATGTCAGAGGTGTATCCGACAAGTGTTGTGTCCAAAAAATTGTTGAACAAGGTGAGACGCTATTCTACAGGTGTGGTGCTTCCTAGTTGAAAAATCCCTGTACAAGACAAGGAGGAGAAAAACTGGCCATTTGCTGAGCAAACATCAACAAATTAATGGAAGACTTATCTATACTGAATCAACATACCATAAAATATTAAATAAACCTTTTAAATTCAAATTGCTTAAATAGCATGGAGAGAGCTAAATAAAGAACATACGGCGGAGTCACTAAAATTATATAAATGATTTCAAAGGTATACCTGTAAAATATTAAGCACTGTCCGGATTACATCCTGATCCTTTAAAAACTCAACATTTTGATGCGCCTGCCCTATAATTTCCATCCATTTCTGCAGAAAAGGGGGAAATCACAGCAATTCTAATGTTTTTGTTTACATAAGAACAAAAAGATTCAGATTCATGCATATAGCATGAAAATGATTTAGCAAAAGACCTGATTTGGAAGCTCCATCAACCTCTGAAGATATTCATCTCTCTTCTGCGCATCAGACTCTGCCTGTATCATGTGACCAACCTACAAAACAAGAATATAACTTAAATATGTGCAAACACAAGTACATAACTAGAGCATATGAGAAAAGATGAATATGTATACATAAAACCAATCAACTTGAGATCAAAGATATCTAAAGGCTTACAGATTCATAGAATGAATGTATTTGATGGGGCTCAAGATCCATAATGGTGTTGGGAAGGCCTGTCAGAAGCTCAGACACAAATGGTTCATTTTCTCCAACCTGAAATAACAACCACAGAGACAGTTAGGAACTATCTCATGTACAAAAGTTATACGTAAGATTATAATTTAGGGACTATCTCATGTACTGAAGTTATCCAAAAGATTGTAAGATACAATGACTACTTTTTTGGGAGTCAAAAATTAGGAAAGCGAGATAAATTTGCAGCCCATTACCTGCGTGATAACAAATTTACGCTTGCACTTCTGGACTATTTTCAGAAATGTGTCACAGGCCATATCCTAAAGCACAAAGAAACATGATTAATATTTATATGTTAAGGAATTTCAGGCCGCAAAGATATATATATATATATATATATATATATAAAGAGAGAGAGAGAGAGAGAGAGAGAGAGAGAATCATGCAAAATTAAGGAAAGCTTTAACAATTGAAGACCCACACAACAAAAATATATAACAAGTAGAATAAGTTAGCTTAGATTAAGATTATATTCCACCAAACCGTAAGTTATTTCATAAGAAATAATATGCTAGCAAAAGTAGAGACAAGCTTCAAAGTAGAAAAAATTACCTGAACCCCAGGATGGGTCTCATGCATAAACTCAAACAACTTATTCACAACAGTTTTAAGGAATTTCCAATGAGCTCTTAAAAACCTTGGATACTGGCCCACAACATACCTGCCCAAAAAACATGTAAAATAAAACCAGTGCTAGACAAGAAAAAACACAACAAATTGGCACATGGAAACGATTCTTACATGATATTACTCGCAATCACAGCTTTGTTATCTTTTCCCTTTGTGATTTCACATAGGTTTAATAAATCGCGAATGACCATAACCAAAAATCTGTTTTCCTGTACAAGATTCAAGACAACTTAACTGTAAAGAGTAAAGAAAAATACCAAGACAGTAAAAGAATGCCATAAAAAAAACATAGATAGTTAACAAATTAAATCAGTTAAGAAAGGGAAGTTATACATGCATCAATCTCAGAAGACAAAATAATCCTAGATGAATTTGATACATATTGATATGCGCAGATTAACAAATTAGCAATTTAAGAATAATTAAGACAGCTAAAAGTTAAAACTGATACATGATAAAAATAAACATGCTTAATGTCATTCAAGGTTCTTCACAATTCCTTTTGAGATAAAAGTTAAAACAACAAATTTATGCTGTCCTAAAATTTATATAAAATAAAAAAATTAAAACCTAAAGGCTCTTACAACAAGAAAAAGACCTCAAGGATAGTACAACTTATTTGATTTTGAAATTGACCAATGCATATTGAAGCATAATATCAATTAAGTTCAAGCACGAAGTTTACAATACCTGTTCTTCCATCATGGAACCAGATATAGAACCTATTGCCCAGCAGAGTGTATTCAAATTGTTCCATGTCCAATCCTCACCACTAAGCTGTTTACTTAATTTCCTCAGCATCTGGACATTAAACAAATGACCGTTAAAAACAAAAGGCCAAATATATCAGCCCATACATAGAAGAATTGTATCATAGGTAGTCTTTACATCTAAGCCAAAAGAATTACAGGGTTACATATTTAGTTATTCACTTTGACTTTAGGCCATTAATACTATATTTATTAAAATTGACATCCTAGTTTTACTATTCAGTAAATGAAAGTTTGGCTCACATTTTATCAAACAATATGAATTTCCTAACAATAACAATTATTAAACCAGACAAAAGGAAACAAAATAATGATTTTATTTCCCAGCAAAGCAATAAAAGGATTTCTAATCCACATACCTGCTTTTCAGTATCATCATGGTCAAGATGTGACAAAAAAATAAGGGTCTCCCTCATAATCTGTATAAACAAACAATGACAAGTGTGAGTGACAGATTGGATTAAACTCTAACTAAATATTATATTTAGGACTTTAATTCTACTTTTTTATTTGAGGATTTCTTTTAAGTAGCGTAATCACTTTGCATTGGCTTTTAAATTTGCTTTGGATCAATATTATACTTATTTTTATGATAAGTTTAGAATTCACTACAGTTATAATAATATTTCAGAGTATCTGCGTTGAATCAGAGTACTTTGCATCTATAGTAGTTGTCTAGCATTTGACCCACTGGTTACCCATCAAATAGTATCTCCAATTTATTAAATATCACGATCAATATTATATTCAACCAATCTTTTAAGACCCCATTCTGAGGATAACAACTGATTCCTAGCAGAATTAAGTTATCAACTTATAACCTTGTACTGAACAAGAACGTCATTGTCCTTCAAGGTTTCACGAACAATGTTTCCATTTTCATCTTCAACTATGAGAACCTCTTCAGGCTTTGCCATGCGACAGATCATAAGCATTCTCAACTTCGACATGGGACCAGCATACAGCTGCCGGCGCTGAAGAAGCTGAGAACCATGTCCATCAACCATACCTGGGAGCATTGCAGGTACCTATTCCATTGATGAAAAATATATCAGTGACACTTTTGCAAAGTATACTGTCACTGTGTTTGCAAAGACATGGGGGATAAAAAAATATATAAATAATTACATCGATTTAAATATGATCAAAACACACCATTCTAACCCAACATAATATTTTTCAGTTTACGACCTACTGGTCCAAACTATTTTTGTCATACTTGAAAATGAAACCTTCTCAAAATATAATAATTGGTGATGGGCAAACTAATAAACATGACAACGTTTTCGACAGTAAAAAAAGAAAAAAAATAAAACACAGTAAGTCGCAGAAGAAAATGAGTAGAAAAAGTAAAATTGCAGCAAAAAAGTGAGAAAAAGAAATAAAACTGTAAGTAGGACGGTTATTATCAAAAGCTAATTGCTTCATTTATAAATTTACTTGTTTAATTAAGTTTTGGATAACAATGTATTGTATCTTAATCTAATAACAATATGCTAATAAATTAAGGCTTTGCTGTGAACAATGAGCACAAGATCAACAGTACAGAAAACTGAAAGAATTCTATTAATAGCACAAATTTTTCAGTATGAATATTATAATACCAAATCATATTTTGTTAAACAAGTGCTTTAGTGAAGGAAAATATAATTGTGAATCCTTGATTTTAACAATCAATGTGACAGCATAAGAGAGAGATAACCTGAAGTCCCATCATGGTTGCAGCACCCACAGGATTGTCCAAACTTAAGTGCGGTTCAAACAGCTCCAATACCAAGGAATTCCAGTAGTCCAAACATACCTTTTAATTTTAATAAAACCAGTTACAAAATGAACTTGGGTCTTAAGAAAAGGCAGTAGTAGCAAATAAACTTAATCAGAATACACATGTAGGCTAACACATTGGGAGGGAGTGCAGAAGACATCTATAAGGCCAATACTAAATGAAACACATAAGATGAGCATTCATAACAGAATAAATGTGCAAAAGCAAGATACATTTCAATACCAGCATACCTTAAAAACCTCAGTGTCATCCACATAAGAAATGTTGATAAGATATTCAAGACCCACTAGCAAAGCAGCTATATTCTCTTGAGTGGATTCCAGGATGAGAATGTGAACCTGCGTAAATTGAAATGTACAGAATAGTGTTAACAGAGAGCAGAACCTTCAACAAGAAATCCAAAAATGGTACATAAAAAAGGGAAGAGGATCAGTAATGAAAGAGAAGACATCAGCATGAGGAAGGTCGCAATATTTCACAATACAAGTATGATTTGTAGTAATATAGTCTACAATGTTCTCAAAGTCACCAGCCTCAGCAAGGACACATTAATTTCTCACAGTTTAATCAAGCCATTTGATGATTATGTATTCACAAAATAACCTTACGAACAATATACAGTAAAAATGAAACTTGCCTTGTAAAAGGATGTGAAGAAAAGTGCAAGATTCTGTATAAATGCCTACACAAAGGAAAAAGGGGTCAGTCAAATACTTCACAATTAAAACGGCAAATTAGGCATCTTGTTTCAAAGACTCACTTGTTCCTCACTAGAACCCTGTGCATATGCCTCAGGTATATTTGTAGTTGGTGGGAGAATACTCTACATTAAACATTATCCCAAAGTCAACAAACAAATAAACTCAATAGAATGCAGTATATTTCACAAAAAAGGAGATCAAAACACACCTGCAACTGGACCATGAATATGTTATACATCTTGACATACTGCACATCATAATAATTCCCAAATTGAAGGGATGCCACCTGCAATAATAAACAGTGAATTATTAATGTTGAAAATTTCAGGGAAAAGCATAAGCACTTAAGGGCGGAAGATA
The DNA here is from genome assembly GCA_016859785.1 of Macrotyloma uniflorum. Classification (NCBI taxonomy): domain Eukaryota; kingdom Viridiplantae; phylum Streptophyta; class Magnoliopsida; order Fabales; family Fabaceae; genus Macrotyloma; species Macrotyloma uniflorum. The sequence goes on from BDMB01000031.1 coordinate 2,276,586, forward strand.
CCTCAGTTAAACATTGCAATGTTAGGTTCCTATATGCTGGGACTGGGAAAAATTTTAGCAGCGTCTCAAGCTGGTGAGTTACATAGAGCAGAGTTCAGTTTATGAATCGTCCAAAACAAGTACATTTTAGCTGAAAATTTTACCTACCAATGGTGATTCAAATATATAACCCAAGGGGATCCATGATAAAAAGGCATGCAGTGTAGATAGAGTCGCACGGATAAGTTCAGTCCTCTGGGATGCCGATAACACATACAAGCATAACTCATGTATCAGTTGAAATTCACTGCAAAAACAAAGTGTAAATATTAGCAATAAATAGACACTTCAGATGAAGTGAATACAAAAATATCACATCTAAGCACTTAAGTACATAACTAGCCAAAGCATGATGATGAGGGCAAACAAACAGATATGCATGTACATAATTCAAGCCAGTATATACAGCAATCAAAGCACTCTAAGGTATGTTATCTAAAAACAAAAGGGAAAATCATATGGTAAATTTACATCAAAGGAACTTCTGCTGAAAATATTTCCAGTTTAGAACAATTTAGTCATTATGCCAATGTGTGGTTACCTACCAGTTGAGTAGTAAATTATTCTTAAACCTTTATGTAGTTTTCTAAAAATTATTTCAGATCCCAAATAGACAAGACATTGCTAATAAAAAAAATTACATTATTTTATGTCGATCAACCCAATTAACTTTCCAGTTGATTCAACAATTATTAACAACTGAAGCCATACACCAAGCACAATCTATTTTGCCACCTACCATATTATCATCAATAATTCTACCTAGCCACTACAATAAGCAGTTATCATCTCTTGTCATTCTTTAAATCACTAAATCTTACAGATGTGAACAAAAAATTATGTACCTTCACAGCTAAAAAAATTAAAATGGCAAAAACCTTACAAATCTATAACTGTAAAATCTCCCATTAAAACTCAAAATATTTCAGAAACCCAACACAAAAAAGAATGCAAAGTCAAGCACAAAAAGATATATAAAAATTGGACTATCAACATGAATTACCTGTTCAATGATTGTTTAAGCTCTTTTATCTTCTGCTGGGTCATTTCTCCTCTTGAAAAATCAAAAACCTCCTCACTCAAAAGCTGTACAGACATTTTCAGGTCAGTAATTAACATAACGAACAGAATCTTAGGTAAAGTAGGATAAACTTACTTTCAATATAGCCATACAATTCTCACAAATTGTTTCACTAGTTTTAGCTGCAGAAACAAGGTCCGGAATAAAGCTTCGCCATCTTGCCGGCCACTCGTGCTTCAAAATCTTCATGAGACAAACCCAACATTACAGAGAGCTTTTTGCAGTGTAGAAATTCATGTATAAATACCAAAACTCAAAAAATAATGCAACAAGAACATAACGAAAAATTAAAAAGTTAAAAGGTGAAATATCCAACATCTAAAGGAAAAATATAAGAAAATTGTGTAGAAGATCTTTTCATTTGATATATAAGGAGCAAAGTATTAAGCTTCCCAAACACACATATGTTCCTTATGTATGTATGTGTGGGTGGGGGGCAATTTCCAAGTCGTGAATAGAAAAGCAAAGGACAAGCCATATGCACCAAATAACAGATTTCAAGTATAAAAGAAATAATCCAAATAATTTGTAAGCGCATTAGGTACTCAGAAAGATAAGGAGAATAAAAACAGACAAAATACCCCTAAGCAACTTGAATTTATGTATGGAATCATAATAGTAGTCAAGATAGGGTAACAGAGCTACCATGTTTACCTGAACTAATATAATATTGAGTTTGTTGACATACAACCTTTCTGCTCGAAATGAAGTATCATTGCTAGAAAGCTACACAAGAAAAGCCAATAATGAGACAAATAATGCAGACAGACTTAGTATACATAAAAGATCTAAGAAAAACTGGAAAGGTCAAAATCCCAATTTCTTTAAATGTGGTACATACCTGTACGATAACATCAGAGATGAAATTTTTCATTCCATCTCGCTGTTCAACAGGTAATGCATTCCATCTATACTTAATTACACCTTCTAGAACCTGAATGCACAAGAATAAAAGAATATATCTAAAATCACATGCTCAAGAAATTGGAAAACTTGTTTGACTCCTAACAACTCTTGCTTTCAAAGTCATTTCTCAGAACGAAGCAGTAATCAAATCTAAAGATTATCTTTTTCCATAAGCCTCTTAAAACTAAATTCAAGACCTATGATATAGCAACTTTTCCTGCTTGTACTCAAATCATACATAACTACAAGTAAAATACCTTAGTTAAAAGGATTTCAAGTAAGTATCCTTTCAACTGCAAAGTCCAACTAATATTATCAACCTGGCACATATACATGCACCACAAATTTGGTATGCTAGAAACAATCCCACTAAAAGGTTCCAACAAGTCATTGGTTTCAGTGCTAGTGAACTCAGTTTTCTTAAGTAAGGTATCAGATTTGAAACTTGTGCGTGGAATAAAATAGTTCGAAGGGGCATTAAAGGTAATTTCTCAGACAGACTACTGAAATTAGTTGGCTTCACAAATTAGTTAGGAGAGGCAGTAAAGGTGAATGCTCCTTATCAAGAACCTGTTTACTCAAAAAATCTCATTAAAAATGTTCTAAAGTCTAGACAAAGTTATATAGCTATGACTGAAACACATGTTTGTTCTAGCTATAGGCTAGTCAATAAAAAAAAAAAAAATAGACATAATATGAAACGCACATCCTTTATCAAAAACCACAAATTCATAATCCATGATTTATAAATGCTCATCCGCATAATAGAAACACAGTAACAGAGCATTAATCAAACCAACCTGTAAGGCAAAGAACTTGGTATTCATATTTTGAGAATTTTGCAAAATATGCATGACTTGGAGCCACATATCGGGATTGTTTTGCAAATCCCGCAGAATCTGATCAGCAGCATTTCTCTGCATCATCAATGTACAAAATATGTCAGGCTGAGAGCAACATGTGAACTTGCCTAGTATCACATTCTCTAAAATGAAACAAGTTTTAAGTTCCAACATTACTAATTAACCACACTAGTTTATCTAAAACGAAACAAGTTCTAAGCTCCAGCATTATTGAAAAAAAATAACCTAACGAAACGGTTTCAGGTTTAAAATTAAAAAGAGTAGAACAATTGATAACTCGATACTGCACATATGAGCAACAGGTGAATTCCTATAACGAAACCGAAAGGCGTGAATTGAATTGAGTGATTAAAGTGTAAGTGTAAGTGGAAAGTGTTTGGAAGAAAGGAGAGAGGGAGAGAGAGACCTCTTCCTTAGATCCGGTGCCATAGAAGGCGGCGACGGTGGCGTCGAGGAGAGGAACGTCAATCGGCTGACTCAAATCCCGGAGCTTCTCAGCGGCCATGGAATGAGTGTTTAAAACCCTAGAGTGAGTAGTGTACGGGCAGAGTAAGAAAAACCCTAGAGTATAGCCCGAGAGAGAAAGAGAGAGATATTTCAGGGAGAAAGAACTGCCTTAGACTTTTTTATTTTTATTATTCGAAATATTAAAATAAATGTGAGTTTATATATAGACCGAGAGAGGGAGATGAAAGAGACAGCTTGAATTTGAAGCAGAGTTTGAAAAAAAAAAAAAAAGAGAAGCGCACTTAAGGACACTCTGTCGATTTGATTTTCATGCCATGCCAAGCTATGGGCTTCTTCTGAAAGATTACATGAGTTTATTATTTCAATAAATTATTATTATTATTATTTATTATTAATAAAATACCTTTATTATTTAAATTTAATTTAAATGTTTTTAAAAATTAAAAAATATATATATTTTTTGCTAAAATTTATCTCAATTTACTAGATTAAACCTCATTTATATAATTTTTTTTTTCATAATTCGTCCTTATAATATGTGAACAGAGTATTAATTACAATTTCAACTATAATGTATTAAGATTTTGGGATATTTTCATCTAATCATTCTATATTAAATTAATATGAAAGTCATTTTAAATAATTAAATCCTATAACACTCAAAACACAAATCAAAACAAGAAAAGAAAATTAAATATGCACTTAAACAATTCATATTTTTGTTCTTCACAACACTTACAATAAATTATAATATGAAATAAGTAAAAATGATAATTCATTGACTTAGTACATAAACAATAGATATAGAAGTATGTGTTTTTCATAACATGCCTCACACAAGAGAATATGAAGTTAATATACTTCAAAAATAGGAAAGTATTAATGTCTTATATACGTCAAATATCATATTCCTTGAATAATTTTAAATATATATTCCAAAATTAATCAAAAAAATTCTTAAAAATGCTTCTTAAATACTTTTGAAATACCTACTTATATTTATCCAAATTGTAGCCAATGTTTTCTATTTTGTTTTATTTTTGGACATGGTTTGGATACTTAGGGTTTAGTATCCAAAAAGTTTGCCTTAAACCTTATTAAGTAGTCATATTCTTCCTCATACTACAAGAGAAATTAGAGTATATATATTTTTCATTTATTATTTAAAGAGAAAGAAAATAATCTAAAATTGGCTGAATATAATAGTTTATTTGAATTGTCTTTGATTTCTATCTTAATAAGATGAAATTATTATTGTATAAAAAAACGAGAGATAAGATTATGATTTAACAATAATGATTGTGATTTGTAGGTTATTATATAAAGTTGATATTTGACTTAGTCTTATAAAGATATTTTTATCTGTATAGTTATAATTTAAGCAAAAACTATAATTTTTTATGAATACAATTTTTATTTAAATTATGGTTATATATTAATGACAAACACTAGGATGCATATGACAACGTGAAAAAAAATATATGCATTTATAAGAAAATAAGATATTCCATCGAAATAAACAGTTTACTCATGAAAAATTAACCATAGTACATAATTTAAATGAAATAAAGTTTATATGATCCAATTAAAGGTAATATTAAAACATAGAGAAAATTAAAAATTATGAAATAATTGATAAAATTAATCAATATTTGACCTATATAATGGCGCCAAGATTATACAAAGACCCATGAGGGTATTCAGAAAATCATAATCACCTCCAAATTTCCCGTGACTTTAATAAATTGAACGCGTGAGCATGTCAACGATTACGTAGAAATTTTGACACGGTTGACAATAATTCTACATTGTTTATATTTCTTTAAAAAGAGAGATCACTATGTGAAAAAAAAAATTATAATTGAAATCGGTGTCAAATGTATAAAAGGATCTAGATCTATGGTGTTGACGTTCATTTTAAAAAGTACAATGTCAGTGTTGTTGACAGGATTATAAATATCGTTGTACACGTTAAGATAATCAGTTTTCCAAAATGTAAACTGGAAAGAAAATCAAATAGTAAGAAAAAAGAAGTAAACCCAATGTCTCAAGTGTCTATTCCGTGAATAGGAAACAAAATTAAATAAAAATAATGCTAATGTTTTGGCTCCAGCTTATCCAAAAAAAGCAGTTAAAATGAAGATGAAGAAAGCAAGTCAAATTACACAAATCAATTATACATTTACGGCTAATGAAAAAGGCAACAAAACTGGCGATCGGATGCTAAGTAAGTGCGAAGAATTGTTTTCTTTAATTTCTTAATTGCCTTTTTTTTTTTTTTTCACTTTTTGAACTCCAACGCTTGACGTTTGTCTACTTTATGGATCCAGAGCGTATGGAAGAAACCTTGCAAACGCCAGCTGATGTGGTGAGTGGAACATCTTTGTAGCATGCTACCAGATCGTCATTACTGTGAAGATCGACTTGCAATGTTTCCCAAACTTTCTTCTTCGGGTTTAAGAGTTCATCAGGATTACCTTCATACCCTGGGAATGTAATTCTTTCTCCAACATTAGCAGAACTAGGAGGCTCAACCAACTCAACCTGGAGGGAGCACAGCAATCAGATATTTTGTACTTAACACCTCAGTGGAAAAGCGATTCAAAGGAACAAAAAAACAAAATAAAAGGGGGAAAAGAATTTCTTAACAAAATCAAATTTAGCAGCAGGCCGTATATACACAAGTAAACAACTGCCGTACGTAACATTGTAGCAATAACCATGAGCTCATTCTATGCGTCTCATTATTCACAATCCGAACATAGGGGGAAATCTGGGAGAATCAGACATGTTCTGTTTTAATTATTCACTGTGGGCAACCAAATTAATTGCAATCTAATTCCAGGTTCTAGTAACCATTCAAGGACCAATTTTATCTTTGAAACTATTTGAAAGAATCAGGAAGCGGAAGTTCATGGATTGATTGTTAATGTCAGTGAGATGAAGACTGTATATCCCAAATTAATTATGAAGACATATATATATATATATATATATATATATCAATCATGGAAAGTGTATTGTCTTTCAATTAGCACTCAACATGTGGAATCATGCAATATCTTTATAATCACAAACACTCAATCCATAGGATTGGCTACACACCACAATAACTGTAATTTAAAGTTCTGTCAAAATAGAGCAACATACTCAGGTATTATAGTTTTCCTTACCTTGGAATGATCATCATTGGAAGCAGCAAGAACCATTGCTTGGGATTTAATGCCCCTCATGGATGCTGGCTTTAGGTTACAAAGAACACAGACCTTTCGGTTCTGAAGAAAGTTAAGTAGTATTAAATAACCGTTAGTTAAAACAGTACCTAGACAACTTGTTATATCAAATCTGGTTAGACAAAAACCTGCATTTCATCAAGTGGTATATATTTGACAAGTCCACTGACAACAGTTCTGGTCTGTTCTTCACCAACGTCAATCTCTTCAACATATAGTGCATCTGCATCAGGATGTTTTTGTGCTTTTGTTATCAGGCCAACCCGGATATCAAGCCTTGTAATGGTAATATCTGGTTCAGTGGCAGCTTTGTTTTTGGCTTCATTTGATGATTTTGCTGGTTTTTTCTTTACATTGCCATCTGTAGTAAACAATAGCCCTAATATGTATAAGTAATCTTGAACAGTTCTATTATATATTGAAGAAAAAATAATGCACTGCAAAAATTCAAGACAACTATGATTAAACTTACTTAAGCCTAAATCACGGTTCAACCAAGCTCGGGCAATAGTTAATATGTAATAATAAAGACTACAGATGTTAAACTCACTACTAACATACAGATAATAAAGTATTAAAAAAATTGGTATAAACAGTATCTTCTTAAGTAAAGTGTGATTAGGAAATGACAATGGAAAACAGTACTAATACAAATGCATAGCAGTGGTTCTGATAAACTTTGAAAGAGTCTTTAAATGTAAAAATTAAGAATCAGTTTTTGCCTAGCCAGACCAACGAGAACTATTTCTGATCATAGTTCCTGCCGCATAAGATCCAATTCATCAATTAACCCATTCTAATATAATAAATAAAGTATCATTATGTTGTCAATATTATATTTTACTGTTTAAATTAAATACTTAACTTGACATGTAATCAAAATAATATATTTTATTTAGTATAAACATGTGACCTAACATTGGACTGTTCAAATTTGTTTTCATGCTCCACAAGACCATTATTGGCAAAAATACTAGTTAACCCAATTGTCTTCAAATACTTTAAAAAAAGAAATGTGGAAAGATGCAGAGATGATATAGATACGATCAAATCATACTTTTAAAGTGGTCAAATGCTTCCTATTTGAAATTTTCCTTTTCATTTTGCATGAACCACATAAAAAAATTTCATGTTTCAAGAACTGACATTTAATAAACTAACAATTTTAATTAGTTTCATAAAAACCAGCTTTGAAATATCACTTTGCGGGGAAGCTGTCTACCTCAAAACACTAATTAGAAATAGAGAAATGGGATAAAACACCTGAAACTTTTGTTTTCTTCAGTTGCTCGGCAACATTTTCAGCTTCGGCTTCTGCTCGCACAATCCTATCAGCTTGACTTCCTGCAAACTTATTCCTGTAGAACTCCACTTCTTCATCTTTCTGGTCAATGAGTTCGAAAACATCAATGACAATAAAGTAAAAGCATACCTATAATTGCTTCACTAAGTTTTCTGAAAGAGGGTCACTTACCAGCTCCTTGAACAATGGTTTCGGTGTTCCAATTTTATGACCAGAACTTATGATATCCCAAGGTCTTTTTACCCTATCAACATCTCCTTTATCGTCACAAAGTGAGACATGTGTCTCCGCAGGCAAATTTAGCTGCTTAAATACCTTAATGCCAGACAACAGACAAAAGCTGAGAATGTCTTGAAATACATAACATAATTAAAACGTACTGTCACAAGTGCAATATAGATTATAGGTAAGTTAACTTACTTCTAGGGTGAAAGATGGGATAAAAGGTTCTAATAAACAAGCAAGAATATATACAATCCCCACTGCAGTTTTCATGACAAGGGAGCAATGAGATTTGTCTTCCTTGTAAAGTCTCCAAAATTGAGCTTCCTGTAAATTTAATTGCAAAAAAATTCAGAACGTAGGCAGCCAATTAACATGAATATAATATTATAGATAGTATGAATTTTTGTCTTGTCAAGGAACAACACAACAGCTCCAAAGTTACCTGGAGATATGCATTTCCCTCACTAGATATGCTCATCGCAGTTTTTAATCCTTGCTTTAGTTTAACCTAAAAAGATTGCAGAAGGAAAAGCCATCAAACTGTGATAACATTTAGGTCAAAAGACAGTGTACTATAGTGATTTACAATATCATGTTTCAAGAGGAGGATATACTACCTTTTCCATTGCTTCTATGTATTGGTCAATATATGCAGCAACTTTATCAGCTAATTTTTTTGTCAGGTTATGGGAGTCACCACTTACATCATCAGGAATGAAGGGGATAATGGAATCATATCCTTGACCTTTACAAGACAAAGTAATGCGTGCATTAAACGACATGAATAGGCAGTAAATGAAAAAAAATTATTAAACGGCAGGAATAATGAAAAAAGTAATGCGCGTGGATCTTTAGACTTTCCAAAAATTGTGAAAAAGGAGAACTATTTTAATAACTCCAACATATATACAGTCACAAACTAATGTTTGTAATTTCAAAGGATTTGTAGCAGATAATCAGTAGACACTTGAAGGGAAAAATGATGTAAGAGATTGACAAACCTGCAGGTTTGGCAATAAAACTCAAAACTCGGTTGATGAAGTTGCCCAAATTATTCAGTAATTCACTATTTAATTTAGCTTGCAAATCAGGCCATGTAAATAATGTATCTGATACCTACATCGCATAATCACATTCAAATGAAGAGAGAATAGAATATCCATTAAGGTTTCACAAGAGACAAGATACAGGTAAAATAGAATTCCTAAAGTGTTTAAATAGAATTACCTCAGGCCTATTTGTGAGCAAGTAATATCTCCATACTTCAACTGGAATATTAGTATCTTTCACATCATTACCAAATACCCCGATACCTTTGCTCTTGGAAAACTTCCCTAAAATAATATTTCACTAAAGTTTAGTTACTTCATAGAGTCTAAACGTCAATCATCAACACTTCCATAGAAAACTCAATTTTAGATTAACTTCTGAATTATGGGAGCTTTCTAATTGAGATAAGTATTTGATTCCTAACTCGTAAAAAACCCTTATAAGTTTTTAAAGTGATTATGGAGAATTGAAATGAGGATGCTTTCCATATTTCAGATACATAAGGGCTTGTGCAAAATTTTGTTTATTTTACCTCTTTAATTCATTTTATTCCTTACCTACACGTGTTCTTTTTAAATATTTATCAAAACTGACAAACCATTGAAAAAAGATAACTAACCTGCTTCATAATTCAAGTATTCGGTAACACTAATAGTCTTCATCAAAGTCCAATTTTCGCCAGTTCCAAGTAGAGTAGATGGAAACATCACCTGAAGAATAATAAATTCCAACAGGTTAGGAAAAACTTTAATTCAGCTGGAGAATTACAGATCAGTAAGGGAAAATGATAGAAAACAAGATACTGAGATAAAGTAAACATAAGAGCACATAATAGCATACAAATCCTCAAATTGTGTAAAGACAACAACTTACAGTGTGGAATGGCACATTGTCCTTGCCCATAAACTGATACAGCTCCACATTCTCTGGGTTTTTCCACCATTTCTCCCACTCACGTGTGTAGCACGAAGTGATTGAGACATATCCAATTGGTGCATCAAACCATACATAGAAAACCTTCCAATATTACAAAATTAAGCACATAAACTACAAAATTAATAAATGAAAATAATTAAAATTTTGAATAACTCAACAGAAAACTGACCTTGTCTTTGTATTTTTCATGTGGAACAGGAACCCCCCACTTTAGATCCCTCGTAATACAGCGTGGCTTTAGTCCTTCTCTAAGCCAAGAATTTGTTGTTTGGATGGCATTCTGACTCCATCCACCAACCACAGACATCTCACTGATGTATTTTTCTAATCTGTCCTTCAATAAAGGGAGTTCAAGAAACAAATGGTCTGTATCTCGAATACGAGGAGCTTTCTGACAAACCTGTTATACATGTCAAAAATCTCATTAACATCTACAAAATTGCACTAGCTCGTTATAAGTAAATGAACATGTGTGCTACAGAAAGACCAGCTAAAACAAAAGCTATAAAAAAGAACCAAAGAAGAAAAATCATCACAAAGGTAAAACAAGACTCAAGGAACAGAGTTGTGCAATGAAAGTACAAGACCGAAAGCTACTAACTCCAATTAAGAAATCCATTCAATTCAGTAGATAGTCCATGACAAACAAAACTAATGCTACGACAAATAGGAATGAAACCATTAATTAATAAACCAGTAATAAAACCCGGCGTTAAAGTTTAGAAGTGGGGCGGCTTAATACCTTGCATCTGGGATTTTTCAATTCTGTTGGATTTAGAAGCTTCCCACACTTCTCACACTGGTCTCCCCGAGCAGAATCATACTCACACCCCAGAGTTGGGCAGGTTCCCTCCACGAGCCTATCAGCTAAGAACCTTTCACATGTGTCGCAATAAAGCTGAAATACAATAAGCGTTAAAAAATTACATCCTTGAAAATATTTGACATCAAGAAACTACCCTTACAATTCGAAACAAATAGGAGAGAATAACTACGCCAAAATAAAATAAAATAATTAAAGAGATACAGTTCGGCCAAAGAACCTGCTGCATTGTGTTTTCTGAGAGCCACTTGTTGTCAAATATTCTTTTAAAAATTTCTTGGCAAACTTCAGTTTGCTGAGGGCATGACGTCCGCCCAAATTCGTCAAAACTTATGTTGAACCAATTATACACCTCCTTATGTATAGCATAGTATCTACAAATACAGAGAGAGAGGTAAGAGTATTGTTGAAATTTCGCTGAAGGAATGAGTGAGCGACTGTAAAACAAGTTTTCAACAAGACATGCAAATCTAGTTCACCACAACATGAAATATCACTTGAAACAATCCTTTAAATATAAGCCAAGCTAAGCCATCAACCCTAACCACACAACGAATGAACCGGAAAAATACATTACATTAATATATACAATAGTGAGTAAGCAAACACATACAACCCAGGTTAATTTTAAAAAGAAATAAAGAGAAACCCATACTTGTCACAAATCTCCTTGGGAGAGCATTTTTCTTCCATGGCTTTAGTCTCTGTAGCGGTTCCATACTCATCAGTACCGCAGATGTAAATAGTGTTATAACCCCGAATCCGACAGTAGCGAGCGAACACATCGGCACTCAACACGCCTAGTCAAAATCAAACCAAGGCGTTAACATCTCGCGGCGAGGAAACCAAGATAAATAAGCAGATTCAATCGTGGATTTCAATCAGTGAAACAATGAGATTAAAATTGAAGGAAGCAATGAGAACAGAGAAACGGAACGAACATCCAATGATGTTGCCGAGGTGAGGCACGTTGTTGACGTAAGGCAAAGCGCTAGTGATTAGGACGTTGCGCTTTCCTTCGACGGGAAGCTTCGGCGGTTTCCGATTTTCAGCCATCCGAAAGGAATTGGTGGCGTCCGGCGGAGAGGTATGCAATTCCGGCAGCGGCGAGAGTGATGGAAAAAACGAGGGAACGGAGGGCAAAGATTGGTCACGCCGGCGGCTCTTGGTAACGAACCTCACTAATGTGTCTGAGTGGTCACTGACTAGGTATTGTTATTGGTAAATGCTTAACAATTTTTTCTTATACACACACACACACATATATATATATATATACACATATATATATATATATATATTTCTAGTTTTCTGAGACGTGCGTTGCAAGGTTATGCTGACATTAGTTTATATGTATTAAATTTAAATGGTAACATCACTTAACTTTATTACTAAATAAAGTTTTTTATGTATATTATTTATACATAGAAATGGTACTACTAAATATGTAATAGAACCAATATTTTAGTTTTATTTTAATTTTTTATATGATTTAAATAAACTTTTAAAATGGAATTTTAAGAGTGGTTACTATTTTTGTATTTTTTATTCCAAAACTATTGATTTTAGTCAATATAATTTAATGTATTTTTATATAAAAAAAATTGGTAATTCAATTGTCAAAATCAAACATAAAACTCTTTTATTATAAATTACTCCTATAGGTAGTGTGTCTACTAAGAAGGATTTAGTGTGTCATTAATGTAAAAAACATTTATAATTTCTTGAAATTTATAAGTGCTCTTTATCGCAAATGTAATGTATTTATTAGAAATTAATATTATTTTACATACTTTGTTCAATAGTTGCAAACATGTTTTAAATATTTGATGGATATTTTTAAAGAATTTTAAATTTTTTGTTTGGATACAAAATTTAAAATAAATTAAAATTTTAAAAACTTATAAAATTAATATTTACACATTTAAATTTATGTATTTTCTTTATAATTTTTTCTTTAATTCAATCTTAATCAAGTTATTGATTACTCATACTTAGTTGAGATGTTATTAATGTTGTTTTATTAAAATATTATTAGCTTTGTCTTAATTAAAATATTGTCAAATTTTTTATATTTTTTTATATTAATAATTCTTTTAGGATAGAGTGGATTAGAGTTGTCTTTTTTTTATTTATTTTTTATGTTATAGATTATTTTTTTATTAATATAGGTCTATTATTTTTTAGTTTACATAAGTTAAAGTTTTCTTCATCGACTTAATAATATTTTCAATCAATTGAAACGTCAATTGGAGATATATTTTTTAGCCAAATTAGATTAAAAGTATTTTTAATGAGAATTTTCTTAGTATTAGTGAAACTATCTTTTTCTTGACATTAAATAAATTATTTTTAATTAATATTTATAATGATTATTTTCATAATTGATATATATATATATATATATATATAATTTTTTTAATCAACATTCTGATTAGTAATTTTTTTTAAATCATTTAAGATTTTTTTCTTTCTATTATCAATCAATAAATATTTTAATTAATTTTGGCTATAATTATTTTATTAAATCTTATATTAATTAAATATATAATATCTTATATCGTATTTAAGTAAAATACAATTTTATATTATAAATTATTTTTATGAAATTAAATTAGATTTGTTTTTATTTTTTAATATGATATCTGTGTTAAAGATTAAAATTTATTTATATCTTTAATATGAAAAATATGATAAAATCTTATATTAGTTAAAAATATGATAAAATTATAATATAAAAAAAAAAATCAAAACTTCGCAATTACAATTTAAATTTTTAGGATTGATTTAAATTTATTTCAATTTTTTTGAAATAAAGTCTTAGTCAACATTATTATTAGAAAAGTCAACAAAAATATTCTAACCAATAACCCTACTAAATAAATCTAATTGACATTTTTCATCTAAAAATAGTTTAAACTAATGTCAATAATAAATTAATATTATTATAATAATTTTTATATTTAATTGTGATTGAAATATACGATTACAAAATTATAAATTAATAAGTATGATTTATCTTATTTAAATAAAATATTTAATTTAAAAGATGTATTTGAATTTTTTGAAAGTTATTTTCGTTTTCTTTGAAAGTGTAAAATACGTATTCAATGGTAAGAGGCTATACAAAATTGGTTGGAAAAAACAAACAACGACCATTCAAATCAAAACCTCATTCGAACCAAATAAAGTTGGTAGCAAAGTAGAACTTGATCATTATATAATCCATGAATATTTTTAAATTTACGAAAATTCCCATTTGGCATAAATATTTAATATTTAATGTTGAATAATATGACATGATAAGCTTGGTCAAACTAATAAATGTTTCTAAAATATATTTTTAAATAATCACTTATTTAAAAAAAAAAATGAACAAATACATAAAATGAAGAACAATTGGTTAGGTTTGGAGATGAATGGATGAACGTTGGCAGCTTCGTAACCGTTTGTGACAATCAAATGACATGAAGCAGAAACAAACACCTATGCCATGGTCGTGCTGTTTCAATAATGCCCATTAACTTTCTTTTCTTGTTTTGCAGAAAAAAGATATAATAATATAACACAGCATGATGCACTTCAATATTTTAACTTCTACATTCCCTCTCATTGAAAACGTTTTCTCCTTTTCTCTTTTAGTTCATATTATTATCTCACTATATCTCACTTAATTTTCTGTTTGCTGATTCTTTCTTCATATTATAATATATTTTCCCCACTGAAATTTTCAACGACTACTGTGAACCCAAATCAATGGCATCCGATCCTGAGCAACCCCCTCATCCCTCTTCCGCAAAGGTTCTTTTGTTATCCCTTTTTCGTTTTTCTTCTTCTTTGGGCAATTCACCATCTACCATGAATTTGAATTAGATGCATATATCTTGCAGTATGTGGAGTGGTGTACACTTTGTTTGGTTTCTGAGAAAAAAAAAAAAAAATCTTTTGGGAGGGAAGGAGACTGTTGAAATTCAGAAAGGAAGTTGGTTGCTAAACAATCGGTTTCAATGGGTGTCATAAAAATATGAACTTGTTTAAGTCAAAATGAGCTCAAAGTAAACAACTTGAATTGCCTCATTTGGGGTTTTGCAATTCATGATCTCGAGTTTACATGGACTGAATTGCACCTTTAATTTCGATTAATTTATACACTATAAGATTTGTCTAGTCTTTGAATACTACATGTGCATTACGAAGCAGTTTTACTACTGTTCTCCGTTGTTCTTTTTGGCTGAGTATTTTGTTGAGAGAGCGTCAATAAAAAACAGTAAAATTGAAATCATAATTTTTTTTACTTCTACTTGCTTGCGTATTCAATAGGTTCTTTTTAATGAAATCTGAGCTATTTACGTGCATTTTGCTTTGATTATTTATTTATTTCGTCGTGTAAAAAAATTAAGTTGAAACTAGAATAGGTCGAATGTTTGCAATCAGAGCTATTTCGTGTGTTGTTTTATTGGCAATTAAACTAACTCTTGCTAGCTTTTGGTGTTTATTGTCCCTTTCACAACACTTGAAATCCATTGACTTTCACTAGGAAGGAAGTTCATCTGGTGACATTGGGAGTGCTAGGGAGCCTTTGCTTATTGGGGTTCATGACTCCGAGAGCTATTCTGTCTCTGCTGCAATTCTCCCGTGAGTATTAGCTTTTGATCCTTTCCTTGTTAATTTTATGCATTGCTTAGGAAATCTATCATCAATTTTTATTTTATGTGGAAAAATACCATTACAATAGATGACTAAATAAAGATCTGCTTTTAGCTTGGACTAGTTCTTGTCAAGGACTATAATTTCTGTAGACTCTAAGTAGTGTTTTGTTGAGGACTGTAATTTCTGTAAGCGGCATCATGTTCATCATGTTTGCTGGATGGAAGGTTAAACTAAGAATGTCTTTCGCACGTTGCATTGAGCTAGGGAAGGGTTGACTTGACAACTGTTTCTTTTTACAATCACAGATTTTATGTCTCATCCCTCGTTAGAGCTCTTTGACTTGTGGAATCATATGTTCTTTTGGAAATATTTAGCTAAATATTTAGATAAAAAAACATATTTGGCTTGTTACTAGATTTCCATGAAATACTATTATTTTGTTCTTTTTTATAAAGAAAATGTTATCATGGGTGTAAGGATGGTATAGGCAGCATGACAATGAATTTGACTCAAGGATTAGTTTCCTTCATTTTAAAGAAAATTGAGTCCCATGGAATTCAAGATTCCTAGAACTCCTATTTGAGATTCTTGAATAGATAAAATTATATATACATTGTGAATAGTTTTGCTTTTAGAAATTATTTGATGTCTACATACCATATTCTACCTTGAGCTTTTAGTTACCCTCTTGTCTTATCAAAATAATGAAATTTTGTCCTTTTGGATTTCTTTATATTTTTTCTGCTTGAGATTGATGGTACAATTTGACAACTTTTGATAAGAAAAAGGGCATTATCTCCCACTGATTTTCTGATAGGTTCTTTAACTGATTGTATGATACTTTGTCCTTTAATTGCCTGTAGTCTCACCTAAGATGCATTTTAAAAATCTCAGATTTCTCTTCCCAGCTTTGGGTGGCCTACTATTTGGCTATGATATTGGTGCTACATCTTCTGCAACCATTTCCATTGAGGTATACCCTTCTTCTATAATTTAGGTACTGGCTCAACATTTTTATATATTCATTTGGTGGTGTAACACTCTTAAATATTTCATGATTGCATATTTTTCCGCTATAGTGTATTGTTACTAGTTACTTTTTGTCTGTTTGAAGTATAATCTCATGGTATAGTAGTTTCCCGTAGTATATCTGTAATGCTTTCCACATACTTCATTAGATATAGACCATATGGCTATGTTGATTAGTCATATAAACAGTAATCCATATATTGCATCATCTAGATCCATATCACCAGTAATGTACTTTCAGTGAGAACAGTTACATGATCTCTTTAGTTGGTTTTTTACTGTGACTATAGATATAACTTTCGCCCTATAAAAGTAATAGAGAGAGATATAACGGCAACAGCTGTACAACAGGGCGGCTCAAGAGATATGATGGGCAAGAATTATATGGGGAAAAATATGATTACTGCTTTATTTTATAAATTAATTTTTTACTTTGTAGTTTGTAACCTCCTTAAGCTATTTCCTTGGTGTGATATTGTTGTTATCGTATGCATCAAAATTTTGAAATATTGTTTGGAACCATTGGTTTTGTACTTAGTTGGTATTTATCCTGCTTCACTCGTATTAGTCTCAAAAGGTTAGACATCAAGGAAACAGTTTAAAAATGGACAATATGCATCCTTCTTTTCATACCTTGATATGATCTTTCTCGCAACAATTTTAGACATAAATTTCTTTTTATTGTACATTTTCACTTAGTTTTGGATGAATTTTATTGAGCTGGCTTTCTATCCTTAGACAATCCACTTATTCATTTTTGGATTTTTTAGATTTAGCACATGTTAAACATGTAATGGTTAGTTGTCAAATGTGATTAAGACTGTTTGGCAAATTAATAGCTCTAATTGAAGGATGTATTATCCTGTAGTAAAACACAATTTAATTTAGTTAGTTTATATCTAGTTTCAAAAACTTAAACTGATAGTAAAGGCTGGCTGCAGATATTGCCCATTATTACTCTTAACAATTTAGTAGTCCTATAACTGTATCATATGTGGGTAGGGTTTCACGTTTCCATCCACTCTTGTTCTAAGTCTTAATAGCAAGTATACTTAAACAAATAGGTGTCTCACTATGAGCAAGTAAAATGCACAAGATAATATCTTAGATAAGCACAATTTTTCTGTACTTAAATATTTTGGAACACGATAGGTATTCTACTGTTATGGAATCTTTTCCTATCTACATATATCTCTTGTAAATTATTTTTTTTCAGTGTAGTCTGTCATTTTCCATAGCTGGAAAACTGCTGGAAACAAATCTCTGTTTAGTGGATTGCCTGTTTCATTGCTATTCAGTTGTAAATTTTCTATGGTTTTGTTTGTATACTTTGCAGTCACCAACGCTAAGTGGAGTATCTTGGTACAAGTTGTCCTCTGTTGAAATTGGTCTTCTTGTAAGTTTAATTTAAATTATTGTATTATTTTTCATTGGTCATGGCTACTTTTTCTTATTGTTATTCTTATGATTTGACACATTTGTTCACTTTTGTAATTATATATTGATCTTGAAAATAAGCTGGGGCAATGGCACTTGCTATCTTTTGCAGACTAGTGGATCATTATATGGTGCCTTAATTGGCTCCCTCTTGGCCTTCAATGTTGCTGACTTCTTAGGTAATTTCTCCCTTTGTCAGTTATCATGTTTGCTATTTTCTTCGTGGTGAAACTGAAGTGAAAATTTTGATTTTTAGGTAGAAGAAGGGAGCTAATGGTATCTGCAATACTATATTTTGTTGGAGCCCTTGTAACAGCATTCGCTCCTAATTTTCCTGTATTGGTGCTTGGGAGACTTGTATTTGGCATAGGAATTGGACTGGTATGCTCTTTACTTCCCATCTTAGCTTGTTTGCCTGCTCTTTTCTCCCAAAAGCTACATCCGAGCTTGTATGTTAGTTTCTGGTTGGTTGAGGTAACAAACCATGTAGACAATTGAAGATGTAAGATTTCAGTCTTTTGTCATAAATAAATAAATGATTTGTGGGCATGCGCCTAACAGGTCAAGCTTTTAGAAGAGTTCGTCTTTGACTTGATGTTAGAAATTCTATCTATGTTTTGTTCAAATGAAATAATTTTTCTATTCAGACAAGATTTACCCAAACAAAAAAAAGGGAAAAACGTTAAAAGCATATAAGAGGAAAAAGAAAAAAAATTGAAAAATTTGTTACAAAAGACAAAGCACTAAACTCATTTATATTAAATTACTATACTAATCTCTTTTTTTTTTACACAACTAATGCTAGATTCTTAATCCCAATTAAATTAGAAAAAAAAACATGAAATATAATATAATATGGAAATTACTTCTAGTAGATAATTTTCTGCATGCTAATATATTAGATAGATAATAATGATATTGTATATGGCAATAGGGAAGAGACATTTGTTGTTTCTCTGGTAGAAAAATCACATTTGGAGACTGGAACTTATATTTTAAAGAAAGACTCTTAATATTTTTGTAATTTAAATCAAACACCATTTATTTGGTACTTACACAACCAATTTTTGTTCATCAACAATATGTACTGATAAAAATTAATTCACTGAGATTTGATGTCAACTCTTACATTTGAAGGGATATATGATATTGTGTGGGTTTTATTAAGACTGATATATCCAGTTGGATCAGTTTGGAATGAATTTTAGAATTGTTTGCACTGGAATAAAACGAGCACAAAAAGAAATGAAAAGAGAAATGGGTTATTTTGCATGTAAAAGGAATTGTTAGGTAAAGAATCTGTGCTGAGATAAGATTTAACTAACGTGTTGGATAAATTTTCTATAACATATTAACTCTTAAGCAAGATACATGATTTTAATTTTATCTATTTTAGGCAATGCACGCTGCTCCAATGTACATTGCAGAGACAACTCCAACACCAATACGTGGACAGCTAATATCTCTAAAAGAGTTTTTCATAGTACTTGGGATGGTTGTAAGTTCTTCAGTTCTTGAACTTTCTGGGAGGACTTTAAATTTTCTCGTGTGTTCTATAAAATCAATACGTGAATAAAACTTTTTTGAATATTTCCTTCTACTATTTCATAGCCTCATCAGAAATAATATTCTATCAAATTAATTCAGTTCTGAATATTCTGGGAGTACAAAAAATGATTACATATAATTTTTGCAGGCAGGATATGGAATTGGTAGCTTGTTTGTAGAAACTTTAGCTGGGTGGCGGTATATGTATGGAGTTAGTAGTCCTGTGGCAATAATCATGGGAATTGGAATGTGGTGGCTCCCGGCTTCTCCTAGATGGTTACTTTTGCGTGCTATACAGGGAAAAGGGGATGTTGAGAATTCCAAAGACCTAGCAATTCGTAGTTTGCAGCAGCTTCGAGGTCAGGCTATTGGTGATTCAGCTCATCAGCAAGTTGATGAGATTCTTGCAGAATTTTCTTATCTAGGTGAAGAAAAAGAAGTTACCTTTGGAGAAATATTCCAAGGAAAATGCTTGAAAGCCCTTTGGATTGGTGCAGGATTGGTCTTGTTTCAGCAGGTATTGCAATCACTCAAATAAAATGGTAAAAATTATCACAGATGCCAACATTTTAGTATATTCACACTGCGGTATGCAAATTATGACAGATCACAGGGCAACCAAGTGTGCTCTACTATGCTGCATCAATCTTTCAGGTATTATATTAATTTTAGTCAAGGAAAATTATTGCAAATTCATATAATCTAAGCTATTATGTTATACCAGTGATGTAAAATAACATTATAATCCAATCCATTTTGTAGACAGCAGGATTCTCTGGAGCATCTGACGCAACCCGAGTCTCTATTCTCCTTGGGGCTTTTAAGGTAGATCTTATTTCCTCACATTCTTAGTAATTGTGAATGTGTGTTAGAACGAAGCAGTACTACAATAGTTTTTTTGTCAGTTTCATTAGTTATGTGTAGGTCGAGGTACAAGGTACAAATTTGAATTAGTGGGTTGTCCATATGATGTTATTGTTCAAGCTTTGAAATGTCTTTTATCTAACTCTTTCTGTTGTTCTTATAATGTGCAATGAGCATAGTGTATATATATGCTGTTTCTTCAAATTATATGCTTGTGTGTACGTGTTTCTTGATAAATCCTTTTATCGAAACAAAAAGAAAATTATCTCTTTTCGTTAACTTTTAATATATAATTTTAGACATTTATTGATGATATTCTGTATTTTCATTTTTAATTGATTTCACATTTTCAATGAAGAGTCATGTTTGTGAGTTCCAACGTATATGCAAAAGTTGTAGATAAATACCATTAGTAATGAAACAATTCTTATTAAGAACAGTCATTTTCCTTTTCACATAAGTGATGCATCACATTTTCAGCAACAGAAAAGGGGAAAAGGTAAACTTGTGATGCCATTAGTTTATAAATCATCTATTTCCTTTGTCCTTGTCTTCCCCCTCCCCCTTTCTCGTTTTTCTTTTCATTTTCTTTTTGCCAAATGTATAACCTTTTGTTTCTGTTCTAGTTGATAATGACCGGAGTTGCAGTTGTTGTTGTTGACAAACTCGGAAGGAGGCCTTTACTACTTGGGGGAGTTTCAGGAATAGTAAGTTCCTTCTTGTTTCTTCGATTCTGTAGTATGGTTTTGGTTGTAATTTCCAGATAAAAGAACAGTTTCCCAGTTCTATCTTAAATTGTGAGGCCTAGGCATGTCTACTAAGTAGTGCTGCATAGATGGCCGCCTTCATTTTTGGTTAATCATAAGAGAGGAATAATTTTACATGAAAACTTCAGTTGAGGGTCATGATTAAAAATTTAAGAAATCGTGGTTATTTTTATCACAGGTGATCTCTTTATTCCTTCTGGGTTTATATTACGTTTTCTTGGATAATGCACCAGTTGTTGCTGTAGTTGGTCTGCTATTGTACGTAGGCTGTTACCAGGTGAATATGCTTCCTTTTATATCCTTCTTCAGGTCAAATATACTTGAGTCTAGCTCAGAGTATAAGGAATATAATTTTTTTTCCCTCATAATGCTTATACCACGCAGTGTGATTTTAATGGTTCTCCATTGTCCTTTTTTAGATTTCCTTTGGTCCAATGGGTTGGCTCATGATAGCAGAGATTTTCCCCTTGCGCCTAAGAGGTCGAGGACTTGGTATAGCTGTACTCGTCAATTTTGGAGCAAATGCCCTGGTGACATTTGCTTTTTCCCCACTGGAGGTGACGAAGAACTTTAACAGGAGACCATAAACTCAATACATATTTTAATGTGTCATCATCATCATCATCATCAATCATATGATTTCCATATTTCTCAAAAATCTGATCTCGCAGCATCATACAAAAGCATGTGATCTAAATTGCATTGGCCTTGTTTGT
The DNA here is from genome assembly GCA_016859785.1 of Macrotyloma uniflorum. Lineage (NCBI taxonomy): Eukaryota > Viridiplantae > Streptophyta > Magnoliopsida > Fabales > Fabaceae > Macrotyloma > Macrotyloma uniflorum. The sequence goes on from BDMB01000031.1 coordinate 2,298,524, forward strand.
TGATTTAAATCGGTGTTCAATTGAATGTGTTGAGAATTTTCTCTTTCTTTTCCTCATTGTTTATTTGGTTAATTAGGCTGTGCAATGAAACATCATTTTGAAATTGCTATTTGGTGAACCCGTTGACTTCAATTAAATTGCCTGTCTGATACTTGTTTGTTTTCGTCACAGGAATTACTGGGAGCAGGAGTTTTGTTTTACATCTTTTGTGTAATAGCCGTGGCATCTCTTGCATTCATATACCTTGTTGTACCAGAAACCAAAGGGCTTACACTGGAGGAGATCGAGGCCAAATGCCTCTAATCTGTTACCTTATTATCTCTATAAATATCTGTTTTCAGAACCCTGCAACTTTTCTTGAATACAATGCATCTGTTATGACACATATTATAAAAATAAACAATACGTAATCATGAATTTAGGTTTCTTTTTTTTATCTTTTTTGTCTCACGTCTCGTACTTGTTTACCACTCTATCAATCACTGATATGAATCCCATCAATAACACTGCATATGAAAGAATTTATACAGTGGATCGATCACTCCTATTTCATCCTACATTTTTTTTTATAAAAAATTATGTCCAATTTTTTAACTAAATGTCTTAAGAACATTTGATAGCATTCTCCAACAATCTTACACATTTATTATAAAAACAGGTATTGAATGATATACTTGAGAAGTGGAGGTGTTATGGTGTGTTTAGTCAAGCGCAAGAAAGAAAAATAAAAACTTTCATACTTTTTTTTCTCTCTCATAGATAAGGCAGGTATTCAAGGGTATAGCATTCAATAGGTGCCATAAAATAACAATTCCCATTCACCAACGATGAAGCTCCGAGTCACGAACACGTTACAATGTTACATGATTGCGTCATTAATCACACAGGTGAGAATCATAGTCAGAGAAATTCATCATATTATTACAGTAATTGTTCAACTCTCAATTCTACAGTTTCTTATTCTTAAAAACTGCAAATTCATACATTATCATTTCTCTGGTTTTGGTTTAATAGAACGAAATAGTAAATTTGAAGAGAAATAAAAAATCATTTGGCATTCTCCTTTTAATATTTTATTATTAGGTAAATCTTTATGTACTAATGATTTGAATAAAAAATGCATATACTATAATGTGATAAAAATAAATGGAATAGAATAATTAATATAATACGGAACAGGAACTAATCCACTAATTGGGATTTCTACTAATTGAATTGCTTATATAATCCAAATTTCAATGATGGGAATGGAAGTGACAAAGTCATGTTTAACAAGAGCTGAGAATAGTTAGAGAGGTGTACATAATGGGATGAAGTGAAAACCTGACTTTCTCAGAAACTTCCTATCCTGGACTTCATTGCTAATAATTTACTTTGACAGAAACCGCAGAAATTGGTCAGAAAATAATACAAGGTAATTGCATTGTGCATAACGTAAACCATCCTGGCCACAAATTTCAGACACGATTACTTACTTATTCTTGTTAGTTATTCGGTAATCAGTTTTTGACTATTTTAAACTTGCAAATTATGCAGCTCTATTTGGTCAAACCTTGAGAGAGTAAGTGATCGATCATATGGACGATGATAGCTCCGTTCTTCAAAAATGCTGCAAGACAACAAGAAAAGGGTAAGACAGTATGAGCCAATGAGATGACCATTTCATGAAAACGATAGCCACTCTCACTTCGGCTCTCCAAAAAGTCAGCAAAACTTTCGTATACTCACCATCAATCTTTAAAGCAATTTAAGTGTTCATGAGTATCAAGATAATCATAAAGGTTCTTATCGAGTGTCATAATCTGAATTATCATCACAAGAATTAATTAAACACATACACACATAGCAGATAGCAGATAGCGGAAACCCCAGATATTAGTTAGAGAATTAATTAGAGTTCTCAACAGTAACAGAGTGCAGCAGCAAGACACCTCAACCAATCAGGGATAACTGTCATAAAGATAAGCTACTTAAATACAATTTCCTCATTCACATAAGTTATTTTGAGATTCCCTCCAATGAAGAAGTCAATGGGCCACAACTTTATGGGACCGGGAGCTGTTATGGCATTTAACACCAAGAAAAAAAAATGTGATCTGAACAAGTTGTCCACCAGCTCCTTCCAGAACCCTATCTTCATTGTATCACCAAATCACTGAAATAGAGATTTTACTATGCTACCAAATGTCACTATTGACGTCCTTTTCACAACCCTGAAGGGTATTACGGATTCAAACGTAGAAACGTGCGTAGTTTAGGGCATGTAGAGACCACTAGTGGTGTAAGCATAAGCTTAACGAAGGAGGTAATGAAAAAAATTTAGATATTTTGTTGAAGCAAACTGCTAGTGGAATATGCAGCAGTTTCAAACGATGTTGATTAGATGAACCAATTGCTTCAGCGGTCAAAATTTGAAGATAACAATTTGATAATTCGATTGCGTGTGATTGGCAAATGATTACGAACAATAACAACTTCGATTAATATGAAAGCAGAGCTTGAAGCCTAGAAATAGAACTGCAGACTAAAAACCATTTTTTAGGTTTTAGTGGATTCCTAAAACTTGGAAAAAGTGTCATTAAAGTTGAGAAAATGCATAAATGAACGCGTGTTTCTATGTTTGGATTAAAGTATCCACTATATATTTATTTTATATAACTGCGAATACAAGTAAACTTCAAAAGTTTTTTCTCATTTAGAATAGCTATTTTCCTTTTTCATTTGACTGAACAACCAATGCTTATTTTCTTGCATTTACGGTTTTCCTTTCTTCGTACCCACGGTTTTATTCGGTTGCGCGTGATATATTCCTGTGACCTGTAAACCAGAACGTGGCCATATAGCAAGCCAAGCCTTAAAATCTCTCTGAATTCAAAGTAATGTTTTCCCTGTTTCCATTTTACTACTCCCGAGTACACCAATCTTAGCTGTTGATTAACAAAAGTTTCCCAGATAGCTGTGGAAAGGAATTAACAATGTGTTTCTTTGTAGACGAAAATAAATAATAATAATAATAATAAAAAAAAAAATGAAGCATGTGGGATGGCAGTTTTCTGTTATGGAAACACTTGGGTTTCATTTTTTGGCGAGTGGGGCATGGAGTTCTAGATGAGGGAAGGTACTGAGTGAGTTATGAAGCACCATATAAAGTGGGGAATAGGACGCATACCCAGCCTCACAAAGTGTAGTCTACGTTTATGGGACCCTTAGCCAAATCAAGTTCAATAAGAGAACGTCTTATTCACAGGTCACGACCTTGACTTGTCGCAATCACTCAAGTCCGTAAACAGCAGTGGCAGTCTCCCCTGTCACGCTCTCGACTCATAAAGAGGCTGATTCATCTTCCCCGGTCTCTGCCGTGCCAGGAAGACAAGGAGCTTCATTGCAGCACGAAAGAGACACACATCAAAGCCACCCATATGGCCCATAGATTTGAGAAACATCACCACCACTAGCAACAAAGCCATGTGTCTAAACTATAATAAAAAAACACAAAAAGAAACAAGCTTTATTCAGATCAGATGGTGTGAACCAAAATAGTGGCTTCCTCCCCGAGCCAGCCAGCCAAGACAGTAGTAATGTAATACATTTTTTTCACAGTTGACTGTGCATGAATAATATGATGCCTGCCAGAGTAAAAGAGTGTGTCGTGTCGTCAGTCACCACGCACCAATTTCCATGAAACACCTCCCCGAGTTTTTTCCCCTCAACAGACAGTCATACACGTAAGTAGTTAAATAGAATCTCTCCTCGAGTTAATAATATTCACACATTTTCCTCAACAACAATCACTACGAGTTTCAGATAACAATAGAAAGTTGGGAACAGATTAATAAAATTGGACGAAGAAAATGAATCCATCTTGCATAGACAAGGAAAATAACCAAGAGTGCCCTGCAAACTTCTGTCTGAAGGAAATTATTTATAACCCCTGTGTTGTGGAGTGGGGGACTAAAGTAAAGATAAAAAAAACCCTTTGATATTCAGACCAATTTAAAATTTAAATCCATACAACAAAATCCAATTTACAGAGTCACAATGACCAGAAGCAATGAGAAAGAAAGCTTTTTCCATCCCATATCTTCCTATTTCCATTGTCACCGTTTGTTTGCCTAGTCAAGTCTTGAAGCTAACAACACCATTGCCACATAAAAAGAAAAAACACTACTTAAAAGAAGAAAAAAAAATCAATAGAAAACAAAAGAAGAAAGTAAGAGGTGTGGAACTAGTAGAGAGGACGAAACTGCTAAAAGTGGCAATTCTCCCAAAACCCTCAATTGTTGCAGCGCCTGCGAATTCAGATAGGAAATGTGCATAAATCGACGCAATTGAAGAAGCTAGCACAGCAGGATCGATCCTCCATGGCATATAGACAATTAATTAATAATTAGTCGTTCCACACCAGGGAAAAAAGGACCAGGTGGAAACCCTTTCCATTGGAGACGAAGAACCAACCATTAACGCCATGAGGAGACAGTCAAGAGAGGAACATCTTTCCAAGCAAGAGACAAGAAGCCCGGTGGTTTAGATTCAACGACCGAAAACAGAGAACTGTAACCGTAATGCCACAGAAGTATCTTGGCTTGACTAATCGCATAATGGCTGAGATTCACCGACTCAAAACCAGCACGCTCCATGAGAACCCTCCACTGGTCCTTGTCCTCCATGCTCTCCCTGACGGGTCCGGGCCCAATGACGGCGGCGATTCGGCGTCCGAGGAGAAGACTCTCCACCTGAAACCTCTCCGGCGAGTCCGCGGGCAAGTTAGGCTCGAGAGACTCAAACACAGCAGAGAAGTAGTTAAACGCGGTCTTGAAGCGGTTGAGAAAGGCGACACGTGTCAAGCTTGCTTCGTACTCACCGAGGGTGACGATTTTGGGGTTGAGAGATTTAGCGAAGCGGAGAGCGGTGTCGACGACGGTGGGAGGCTCGTCCAAGAGGTTGTACAACTGGAGCATGAAGTTAACGGCCAAGGCCTCGTTTGGGTCAATGGAAAAGCTGTTGTGGTCGAGGTCGTGAATGGGAGTGAGAATAGGCGCGAACTCGAAGTTCAAGTCGAGGAGTTTGGCGAACTCGGAGAGGCGGTTGCCGGTGGCGGAGAGAGACGGGCCGGGAGAGGCCCCGAGAGCGATGGCGGGAATTCCAGAGATTTTGATCTTGTTGGGCTTTCCAGAAGAGCGAGTGGCGAAAGCCTGCAAGAGCGCGGCCCATTGAATGCCTTGGACGATGCCGAAGTCGAGGATGTGGATGTTCGAGGCACCTTCGGTGGCTTCTAAGATGGCTTGGTTGGCGGTTAAGTGTGCGAACTTGGAGTAAGGGCAAGCGTCGTTCAGGGCTTTGTAAGACAACGTTAACTCCTCGGAAGTTGTCGTTGCGGCGGAGGAACTCGTGTTGGGCTCCGTTTTCTCTTTCTGGGCCCATATTTTCCGGGTGAGGGCTTGGCAGAAGTAGAAGGCCACACGCTGAGTGGGGTTTCCGTGTTGGGATACGGATTTTCTCAGGCGGGTTAGGGATTCCGCGGCCTGATCCGGTTCGCTTTCCGCCAGGGAGGCGCACTCGGTTAGGGCTTTGAGGAGCGGGTGAGCGGAGTCCGCTTCCGAGGAGAGAGGGCTGTTGACGGGGTCCTGCGCCGCCGGCGGAGCAGGGGTTTGTTGGAGGGGGAGGGCTGCGGCGGTGGTGTCGGAGGTGGGGAAGATGAGGCGGTTGAGATCGGAGGGGAAGGGGAAATCGGCATTGGTGTGCCAGGAGGGGGTGTCGGCGGCGGCGATGAGAGAGTCCATCCAGTCGTCGGAGTCGAAATCGGAGAAGCGGAAGGGGGCGGAGGCGGGTGCGGAGTGGGGGTCCGGGAAGTGGAATGGGGGATCGGGTTGGAAGGGGTCGGGGAAGTCGGTGGGAGGAAGAGGGTAGCCGAGTGGGGGAGTGTTGTTCCATGGAATTGGATGATGGAGAGAGAGAGGGTTGAGATGGTGTTGGTGATGGTGGTGATGATGATGTTGGTGGTGTTGCTGCTGCTGCTTCTGCTGTTGCTGCTCTTGTTGCTGCTTCTGCTTGATGACCTGCTGCGCAATGGCCATTAGGTTGCCACTGTCTGCACACATGTAAGCCATTCCTTCTTCTCCTCTGCAAATCACATCACAGCATTTCATGAGAGAGAGAGAGAGAAATAGAGAGAGAGAAAGAAGTGAAGTAGGAGTGGGAGTAGTAGCAGGCTACCTATGTATAGAATAATATAAATATGAATTAGTTGCAGTTGGGTTGAGTTGTGGAAGTGTGAACTGAACCAAGGAAGAAAAAAAAAAGGGTATAAAGGTAAGGAGTGAATGAGTGAGTGAGTGTTGTGTGAGTGAATGAGTGAGGGTTGATTGATTGAACCGTTGAAGCGATGAGAGAGCCAAGAAGCAAGGCAACTTGATTAAAGCCATTTCAAAAAGACGCCATCCCTATGGTCCCACTTTCGTTTTTACATTTCATTTTTTTCACTAAACTTTCTCTAACATTTTTTTTTTTCAATTTCTTATCGTTATTACACTCATTTTTAATTTTCCTTATTTGTTTACCAAAGTACTATTATTTATGTAAACTCACGTGATCCCGCATGTGATTTTCATTTCTACCTATCCCCATCCATTCCATCTTGTCCACACCACATGCAATGCATTATTATTATACAAACTATCTTCTATTCTTTTCTTTTTTATAATCAATTCTTTTTAAATTAACATCATTAAACCCTTCTTAGTTTTTATTCTAAAAAACATGTTCAATGTGATTATTCTATCAAAAACAGATACACTTCATTTGTTTTTTAGTTTATATTTCATATTTTCTTAAATTTTATCTTATTACTTTACGTATGGAAGTATATAAAAAAAAAACAGGCTTTTAAGTCTTATCAAAACAAAATATAATTTTCTTTGGATGCTCGACTTTATCATTTTTCAAAAAATGCAGATATTAATATTTCATGATAATTAATAAACTTAAATTGTATAATATTTTCATAGTTGGTCCAGTTGACATGCCCATAGTTCTAATTCAATTTAGTTTTTGTACGGTGTTTTTATAATTTAAGAGTAAAAAGCTTAAAAAAAAACAATTTTATTATTTGAAAAATAGAGAGTAGCTCCAGCTGCCACGATACTGTGCACATGTCAGCTTACAGCAGCAAAATAGTGGCACAGATCTGCAAAAAATTAAAGTACTGTTCATTCAATTTTTAAATTTGGTTTAATAAAATTTTAAATTTAACAGAAACATTTGTATAATAGTTAGCATTTTATGTATGTTTTTTAAGATATGTTAAATTACTATTTTTGTCGTTTTATTTATTTTAAAAATTTGATTGAGTATTTTTATATTTAAAGAATTGAATTTGGTGTGTTATTTTTAGAAAAACTAAATAATTCTCTTACCATATAAATGAAGTTAGCGAGTTTAAGAATGTTGGGGAATACTTTTAGCATTAATTAGATATAGATTGAAAATATTGTTGAAGAGAGTGTAGAGTTGAAGTAATAAAAGAAAAGGGAGAATTATATAGGGGCGGTTGGGTGATGAATGAATAATTTTAGGAAAGGTGGGCCCCGGGTGAGTGTTGAGGAAGGGAATTGAAGAAGGCAATGGAGGAAGACAATGTTGGAAGAAGTGAAGTGGAAGAAAAATGGTGAATAGGAATGGAAAGCAGCGGTGGAGGATATGTTTTGAGCTCATCTCATATCATTCTGCGTGTAATCCACTAATCCCACGTCACCACGCAGTCAACCAGAGAGGTTCATTCATCATCCTCACACTATATTTTTAATTCAACGTCACTATCTCAGTCAATGCTACTATGATTAGACAACAAATCAAAGCCAGCCATTCTTTGCTTATCTTTATAACCTAATATCCACTCTTTTCTTCCCTACTTTCATTTTCCCATTTAACCTCTTCTCTTTCTTTAAATTCATTTCTTTACCTCCTTTTCTAACCTCATTCACATTCATACCTAATATCTCATTTTTATTCAACTAATTATCTATATAGTTTAATGATACAAGACAGTTGTTACTTAAAAGTAGTACCATGACCTACACAATCTTTTGCAGCCCCATCAGTATTACATTCATAAATTATAACTTGTGTGATCCTCTTTATCTTAAAACCTTCAAGACTCTTCCATCCAAATGGTGTCTAAGCAATTGGTTTAATATGGTATAGCGTATCTTAATTTTAAGAAAATAATAGAAAGGGTTTCTCTGGATGGTAAAAACAGCATGAGTGAACGAGCCATAGCGTAGGATAGGTCATAGAAAATGATAGATGTGGAGAAGGAATTGACAAGTCGATCTTAGCTCTTTTTGTTTTGTTTATGGAATGCAAATGCATGCTTCCCAAACAAATCAAAGCTACCATATAAGACACACCACCACTATGAATGCACACATCTATCATCTATCGTTTATCATTTTTTGTTATCACTCATTGGATATGCTTGGTTGGTTCTAAGCCTCCTTCGTGGCAGACCTAGCTTTTTTTTAGCTTTCATCTCCTTTCTCTCTCTCACTCTTCATTCATCTATCGTGACTCTGCAAGAAAAATCCAAAACGTTACGCAATTGTTATATGTAACAGTAACACAATCTCCATTTCCCTCCCTGGGTCCAATGCTAGCGACACAAGGATTCGAGACGTTGCTATCGATGGAGCTTGGGGTCACATTAAGTGGACAAAATAATAGGTCTTATCATTGGAGTTCCAAAGAGCTAGCTAGTGACGAGGATATCATAATACATCGATCGCACTCCCACCTCCTTCTATGTATACACTGTTATATTCTGTTTATGTTTTTCACTTTAAGAGGGTTAAAAAAACTGCATCACAGTCTTGTAAGTCAAGTTGTGGGGGGGAAAATTGAACCAATCAAGTTGTCAAAGTGGTCTATTCTATCATCACTATCTTGGTTAATTAGCCCCTCATTTTTTAAATATAAATCACAACACAATCTACACCTATAGTCTAAGAATCAGGTCATAAATGAAAAAAGTGCACACACACTACAGCAAATTCATTCAAGTCACCCACTCATTTCCTATGCAGGAGACACACAAAAGAAAGGAGGAAAATTAACGAATTACTATACATTAATTATAACCAGTGCAACAAATTGTGAAAAATACTCGAGATGGTAGACCTAAGAACAGTGTTCCTTGTTTATTAATCCCATGTAGTGCACTGAGCCCTTGTATTATTAGTATTCATAAATGATGGCTACGAAGACATTACTTTCTTTTTCATTCATGTATCTTGTTTAAATGATCTCTTTCCCTGTATTATATATTAATAGAGGCAGACACACATATACACGTACTTGGGTCAAAGTTGCAGTGAAGCGCTTTGTTGAAGAAATGGCATAGTTGCACAAAAGAACGGAAACAAGAAGGGGACAGAAGCTGTTTTTAGTTGGACTTTTGGAAGGAGAAAAAGACGTTGTCATATGATGGTAGGAAGCACCCTCACTTTGACATCAACATAATTCCATCACCTACTCATTACTTTCTTTCAATTTTTTATCTATCTTCTCTCTTCAATCTAAAACAAATATATTTCCCTCCATTATCTCTTCTAATGCGTTTTTATTTATTTACCTCAATAGTTTACCCATATCTGACAATCTGATAAAAAAGAATATGATAAACTCTAGAGAAAGTTTGAGGACTTTAAATTTCCTGAGATTCACTCATATGCAGTTCTTCCTCACAGAAGTTACATATAACCAAGTATAGATAGAGATGTTGCATTCCAAAGACAGTGTTATGCAGATAAATGACAAGAGTTTACTAACTCTACCAATGAGACAGTGGTTCAACTGCACCTGATAAAAGAACACCTATTTTATTCCCTCGTCAAGGAAAGCATTCTATTCTTACTTTTAATCTTACCATGATAAAAGTGAAGAAAGAACCGTTACCAGTTACCACCAATTAAAGTGAAGAAGTAACAAAACACATCTTAGTGGATCATTTCATTTCTGGATTTAATGCAAAAACACATCTCGAGGAAATTAGTTAACAACAGTGGTGGAGCCACTTACGTTGATTTGAGGGGCGCAGGCTCCACCTGACTTGTTCTTTTAATCAAAGTGTTAAGTGTGGTCACTCACATTCAGAACAATATCTGATGACATTCACAAAGACAATTGTTACTTTAAAGCATGATATCTAAATTAAAACAAGTGTTTTTTTTTTCCTAATTCAATTGCCAAAGTTGTCTTTTGTATGTTTTCGTGTCTTTAATAGATTTATTAGCTTTTAATAATAATTAGTTTCCTCCCTAATCTAACACTGCATGGGAACTCAAAAGAGAGTCCTATATTTTTATTTGACAACAGAAGCGCCCATCCATATCTGAACACAAAATTATGGTGCTTTCTGGTGGATCCCAACACAAACCACAAATAAACAAAACTTATACAGAAATTTGCAGAAAATAGGTGAAAAAGAACATCGTACTCTGAAAATGCTTCTTCAAAATGAGGGTCCAACAGTGAAATCAGTTTATAGAATCTATATGTAAAACAAACAAAAAACATTAATTGCCATTTGCGTCTTTTAATTTAACAATCCAACACAAACAAACATGAGACATGCTCATGTAAATTCATTATCCAGTGTTTCTGTTGTTTTAAGTTATTTCTAATTATTATTTTTTTTTTTAAGAAAGTCTTATAGAATTCCAGATATTTTGTATAATGTAATGATTTTTTTTAATTTTAAAAAAAAATCTTGTGATTTGAATTTTAAAGGATTTATAAAATATAAAATCCTAATATTTAAAAGGATTTTTTTTATGAATTTACTAGAATTTAGGGTTTAAGGTGATCCATATAAGTTCTCAATATAAGAAGAAGGAACCTAAAAAAATCTGGATTACATTTTTAGTTTAAGTTGCTTCCTTAGTCAACATGTCTCAACTTTTGCTTCACTAAAGATATGAATATGTTTCTAAGTATAATTTTATTTTATATTTAAAATGTTATCATCTGAGTTTAAATTCTGAATTATTTGAGTAAAAAGTAGATATTATTATTATTTATGTAAATTAATATTGATATATTTAAAAAAAAAAAAAAGTATAAACTTAAATAGTATGTGATAAAAGAAAGGAAGATAAGAAAAAGAAATAATTTAGGATGGTCCAAAAAAAAAATATTTAACTTATTAAATGGTCCAAAAGTCAACATGTGAAATGCAAATTCAAGAGAAGAAATAAAGGAAATGGGTTACACTCCAAATTATATAACATTGTTTATATTATAGGAGTGGATTAAGTTTTGGTTAAAATTATAATAAAGTTTAATTTTAATTTATTAAAAATTAAATGAAATGGAAGAATAATTCATAAAAAAAAAAATTATAACGGAACTAAAAATTTCATAAAATGGAGTGTTGGGAGAACATAGGCGTGAAAATCAATTTTGGAGCGAAACAGCATTACGTATTGTTGGAGTGAAGAAACAAAGCAGGTGTTGTTGTCACTCAGATCTGCTCCATTCCCTCGCCAATCCAATTTGAATCGTAGATTCGTAATTTTCTTTGCACAATTTTGCGTGCCCTAGGCCTTCCCTCAATTGCTATGGCAGACGAAGACGAGGAGGAGGTGCTAGGTTGTGCCACCACAGTTTCCGGCCAATCCGCCTCTACCAACAGCTTGCTACCTCCTGCGGACAACACACTCCTCAAATTGAACCATCTGGACTTACGCGCTGATGATGCTGGATCACAGGCTTCTCTTGCGTCAGTGCTCTCTATTCTCTTCTCTCTGTTTCATGCACAATGCAACTGTTTGGTTTTCTGAATTTGATTTCTATTTTCTCAAAAATCAATTTGATTCTCACCAGGAGTGGCAAGAAGAAAAAGAGAGGCCAACGCGCTGTTGGACCTGATAAGAGTGGAAGAGGTCTCCGCCAATTTAGCATGAAAGGTGTTTATCGTCTGTTCAATTTGTTCTTTGGATTGGACTTTTTCTAGTTCGTAACTTTTAGCTCATGGAGTATTGAATGTGAAATTTGCAATAATAGTGTTTGGAATTGGATTCTTGTGCTTCGGAGGTAGACATTGTTTTTGTAGGTCGTGTGGATAATTTTTGTTCTGGTTTTGCTTCTCATTTGTTGTTGCATGTCTCCAGTGTGTGAGAAGGTAGAAAGCAGGGGAAGAACAACTTACAATGAGGTTAGGTGATTACTTTAACTCATTTTTTGCTACATTTCAATTGATAGCTTGCTTTGGTTTCTATATCATAGAATATAATCTGTGTCCTTCGATTAATTTATTTCTTGAATTTGATTTGATTATTTTAATATTATAGGTGGCCGATGAGCTTGTTGCTGAATTTTCTGATCCAAGCAATAGTGAATTGACCCCTGATCAGGTTTCCTCTCCTTCATATAAACAATTTCAATGTTATATTCAATTCACAAATTGAAGATTTAAAATGAGTAGTGTGGACTTACTTTTTTGCGGGGGGTGAACTTTTGTCAGCAACAATACGATGAGAAAAACATCCGTCGAAGGGTCTATGATGCTCTGAACGTTCTCATGGCAATGGACATTATTTCTAAGGATAAAAAGGAAATCCAATGGAAGGGTCTTCCTCGTACTAGTGTGAATGATATTGAAGAGATAAAGGTTTGTCTACAGCCTGGAGTTGTTTATTTTGCTCAATGTCGGTTATACTTTTCCTGCAGTGATGTTCTGAGCTAATCTAAAATACGACGTAGAATCATTATAACTCTGTAAATGTACGTGATTCCAACAGAAAGAGCGTCTAGGGCTCAGGAACAGAATTGAAAAGAAAACAGCCTATCTGCAGGAACTTGAGGAGCAAGTAAGTCCTGCTCACTCTCTAAAAGATTTAATTGGGAATGAATTTGTGGACTTAGTTCTCTCCATTTTAAATATGGACTTGTTGAAGACCCTAACAAATTACTCATGTTTTTTAGTTTCTGTTTGCTAATTACTTGTATTATTATGTCAAGTTCGTAGGCCTTCAGAACCTTATTCAACGAAATGAGCAGTTATATAGCTCAGGAAATCCTCCCAGTGGAGGTGTATCTTTGCCTTTTATTCTGGTACAGGTACGCCATCACCCCATTATCTCGTGATTTGATTTCCGGTAGTGAATGTTGCTCAATTAAACCTTGAATATGTCAAATCTTTTATTTTATCAGTGTCAACTTCCTACTCTTCATGTACTGAAGCAGTTAGCTTGAATTTAAAATAATAAAATATTTTATTATGAAACCATTACTCACTGCATCTGTGATAGTAACTAGAAACTGGCTCAGAATTATAGATAGAAAAGCTTCTATTAAACTGAAAAAAGCGTACAAATGATTCCTGGACATTTGAGAGGCCTGGACATTCCCACAACAGTATAATTCCCTCTCAATTCACGATATAAAATCTCCCTTTCAATTTTTTTTTTCTTATTTATAGGCAACATGACTCATTTTTCTAAATATATTAGTTTCTTACTGACTAACTAACTCTCTTTTCTGCTAACTAACAATGTCACTAACTGTCGTGGTTAGTTACCTATTAAGCAGCATAATGAGTTCACTAGAAATATGCTGTCACCTTTTGTGTGGGTGTTCATTTAAACTTGTCAACTGAATGTAACTTCTATATAAACTTTATGCTAGAGGATATTATCGACTCGTGTGCCTCTATATCTACTCAAGGATTTTATTGCTAAGTTCACCTTACTCAGATTGCTAACTTAATAATTTAATGAAGAATCTACACGCCCTACTGTGATTTGGATCTTCATGGTATTGCAATTTAATTAATCTCATTTCTGGTCTTCTAAAACTGTAGACACGGCCTCATGCAACTGTGGAAGTGGAAATATCAGAAGATATGCAGCTTGTTCATTTTGATTTCAATAGGTAAGAAAGCTACCATTGCTTCACTTGGCATTCTTTCTGATTGATTATGCAAGTATCTATTTTAGAACGAGTGGTGTTTTTAATTTGCAGTTGCCTAATTAGTAGTGTCATAAAGTCAAGAATGTCAAACTAGTGCATCCTATTTTAGTCAAACAATCAAACAGTCAAACAAGGCCACTTACTAAAAGAATTTTCTAGTAGAGAAGTAGGGAAACTGTTGTGGTTGCAAAGTTTTTGTCCCCGTGTTGGGAAATGTATCCGCCACCAACTATTTATTCTTTTTCCTCTCTCTCTGCAGTACTCCTTTTGAGCTTCATGATGACAATTATGTTCTCAAGGCAATGAAATTTTGTGAGAGACCACAGGATGATAATACGACACACAATTTTACTGACGGAGGTGAAGGTTCTAGCATGTCAGGCTTGTGCCAGCCACAGGCTCCTCCTACAAATATAAAAATATTAAATAGGCCTCCAACATCACCTGCTCTCCCTGGCATATTAAAGGCAAGGGTTAAGCAAGAGCTTTAATCTGTAAGTTTATCATATTATGTTGTCTTATGTAAGCATGGTTGTATATTTTGTAGAGAAATGTGCTGCAGTTGGTAGACCGTCATAATAGTTATTCATCAGTACAGCCAAATCATTCTGTAGGTTAGAAGCAGGCCGGTATGTCCTCTATGTTGTTAGTAGTAGACTTTGGCACCTTCTTTGCTCATCATTCATCATTGACTACCTTAATTTTTCTGTTTTCCGACATATTTTCAGTGTAACTTTCCCCCCTCTGTAGTGAGATATATATCGGTTTGTGATAGTTCATAGAGCATGGAACATAATCCAACAGCATAGGAATAATTTTTGAATTTACTGATTTATAGTGTACAGTTTTCCAACTTAGTTGGTATCTGGACCTATGCTCTTGTTAGTTTTGTAGATTTGCCAGGGTCCTCTTCCTAATTCAAAATAACTTTGATGGAAATTCCGTGTTACGTACATTATTCTTTTAGAAGGCGATTAACAGAAAAATTGATTTATTTCTTATTTAAATGAGTGTCTCTAGAATCTTATTCATGCGTGTTAACTGCGTTGTGGCAGTTTTTTCCTGATTCTTAAGGAATAATTGATGTTGGTCGTATTAATGCTTACTTAATAGATGGAAAGGAATTCTCGTATTTACAAGCCATGTTAAAATAAGTCTACATTCACAATCTAACAATATACGATAATTTTCGAGAAAAATATAAATATAAAAATATATTTAATTCTAAATTTTATTTGCTGCACTTCAACCATTGAAGTGCTTTTGCCTAACGGATCAACAAACTAAAGAAATAAAACAAAGTACAAAATGAAACACGCTAATTAACACTCAAACTTGCGCAGTAAATTAATCATCCCACATGACACAGTGCAATAAGATTTAAACAATTCGTGTTAAAGCTTAAATCTAAGTAAAGAACGTGCAATTTATTTGGAAACTAGAAAATGCCGTTTTAGGTTATTAGATTCGTTTTGTTATCTGGGAGTGTGTGCTACAATTAGCTGTTTTGTGTTCAGCTATTGGATGAAAACTTCGGAGCTCATTCCCATCATAATGTCTACGTATTATCATACAAAGAAAAGCTACAAATTGTTTCAACATTTTCTTATTAAAATAATAAATCCATTGCGACATATTAACTTCTTATCGACGAATCTCGCAACTAGTTTTGAGCTCTTCTGCTGGCTTGTCCCCAGCAAATCCAGCATCAACCCATGCAGAGTAGCCTCCCCCCATATTTACAATATGTTGAAATCCCTGCGTTTTTCACATCATATATGTTATGTGTTGTTCATATTCTTTTACCATAACCCGTAATGAGCAATCACCAAAAATTTAGAGGGATTTTATTCTAAAATTTTCACTTTGTAAAGTACCGTGAATCAATTGAGATTAATTAGAAACTTACCGAATCAAGCAGATCAACGCTGGCTCGGAGTGATCTTCCTCCACTATTGCAAGCCTGAATTTGTCATCCGTTATCATAAATCAGCATTCAGAAACTTTGGATTTTGTTATTTTATGTTTAGAGACATAAAGGCTACATGTTCCTTACCACAATTAAATGATCCTTATTCTTGCATATTGCTGCCACCTGCTCAATAAAATCTGAATTTTTCACCCGTCCTGTTCATTTGCAAATCAGAAAACATATCAACCAATAAATGCTTGCTGGAGTGAAATCATACAAAATCTATGTTTGCAGAGTGTTAAATTCATATTTGACGAGATAACCACCCCAGATTTTGATACTTTTAAGCTGCCCCTTTAATTTCACTTTACCTGCTTCTGTGATGAACATATAGGGGACATTAAAAGCATTTTCAAAATGGCTTTTGTTGAATTCCTCAACTGACCTATTTTAGGGGCAAAAGAAAGAACATCAGTTTGTTCCCAAACAATTTAAAATAGAGAAGGAAATTGGAGAAATTCAAACCCTTTGTTACCTCACATCCAGATAACGATAACCTGATGAATTTAGCAGATCTTTGGCAGCATGGACATCTATGGTTACGACATTTTGAAGACTGCAAATAATGAAATGTATAAATCAGAAAGAAAATTTTCCATAAACTCTCTTGTTTAAGAAGTGGAGTTGAAGTTTTTTAATGAAAGAAATTTCATTCATCTTATTTTCCTCTCCATATAAACTGCAATGGTTTTCTATAATATTCAGAAACACTTACTCCTTGGGGGCATCCATTCCTTTCTCTATTAGCAAAGTTTAGATCCAATGCCAAATACTTGCATGAAGGAAGTGTATTTATGCTGTGAAAAACTAGCTTTGCTAAGGCCAGTGGTATCACAACGTTGACCTTTTGATTGTATAATTTTTTAGTTTACAAGCAGTGTCAATTATACATTGACATAGTCACGAGCATGTGGCGTGCAAGCCATGTATTATGCAAAGTTATAGAAAAATGGCAACAACCTCATAGTTTCCATTTTTTATACACTCACTAATTGTGTTCTAGTACTTGATCCCCACAATTGAAGCAGTTTGCTCTTAATCTGTATCTCTGGCGATTACTTTTATTACTTTGTGTGTATCATTCTAGATATTTTGACTTATGAAGGATAATGTATTTTATAAATGTGGACTTTTTTTTTTTATGCTTGATTATGTGGAAATGTTTTTTATTATTGCCAAACCTTCATAGTCGTAGCTCCAATTGATGGGCCAATAGAGCATGGGCCAGCCCATTTGAATAGTGGGAATAGGCCCGTCCACATCATGAACGTCTAGCTTGTGTCGTTTTGCGCACGTGAGGGTGTGGGTTTCAATTCAGAAAGAACGATAGAATTCGATTTGCGATTTCTTCATTTCCTGTGTGATTCGTTGATCTGATAATCGAGTTGTGTGATCCAATTTAGGTTTGGGAGATGGCGTCGAGTGTTTTGAGGAACCTCATTAGATTTTCGTCATCGAGGAACACGAGCACGAGAAGTTTCAGCCTCGTAACCTCTCAAATCAGCGAGCACACCGCCAAGTGGATGCAGGTACATCCATCACAATCAAATATCATTTAATGTCGTTGCAAATCACCTCACGCTTATTGCTCGCATATCCCGAACAAAGTATCTTGTGTTTCATTAAACTAGCTCTGGAATCAATTTAGGGTTATCACTTGTTTTTATTTGTTACCTATTATTAGTTGGATACTACTTACATAATTTATTTGGTAGAAATTGTGAATGTCTGCGGTCATCGTCATTGCCCTGGATTATTCATCTTTATCCATTGGTGGAGGTGGATCCCCTTTTACATTCATTGTTGTTTTTAGGTTAGTTCTGATATTTGCTGGTATATGAAAATTTTGAGTATGCGCAATTCAGTTCCCTTCGAAAGAGCCTCTTTGTGCTGTATCAACGGCTATCTTACAACTTGATAGAATTAGAAATAAAAAGAAACATCAGGGATGGCTCAATCACAGATCATGTATGCACCCTGGAAGGGGATGTGATAAAGGAATGTAGTAAATTGCTCTGGATAGAAAAATTTGCTGTGAGGCTTGTCAAGTAAGTTGTGCAGAAGAAATCTGCACTCTGAGGAAGGAAAACTTGAATAAGCAGAAAGTGGGAGTTAAAGTTTGAACATAGCCTGGGGGAAGGGATCTACAGTGCCGACTGGGAATTATTGTAGGTTCCCTTGTTTAGGGAATGGATCATTCTCCCTTCAGATCTATCCCCAAGGGTGAGCATGGTGCATTTTTAGTGAAAAAACACAACCAAATTGAAAATATCACGAAAAAGCTATTGGCTTCAGTACTTCAGCTAGAAGACAAACAGTTCCAGTTTATTTTGGTTTGGTTACCCATGTTTTAATTGGTTTGGTTCAACCTATAAACTTGATACAATAACTTTTTCAAGAGTAGTAATAGATTGAATGACAATTATAATGCAGCAAAACCCAATAAAACTGCTGAAAATACACAGCCATTAGCTTTATAACAATCACAATACGGTTGATGGGTTCCTTGTATGACTAAATGAATGACCAGGAATGTAGGGTTTATTAGTAGGGATGGATGGCAATCATGTGAATTCAGTACTACTCAAGAACACAATGATAATCAATGACAACCGACCCAGCTTGATTCAACTAAGTGCAAGGATCAGTTCACAATGGAAATTTTGAACAGTTGATAAGCAATATAGGCAAGTTCTAATGATTGAACGATGGAGATAGCTTCAAACAATTTAACCTAGTGACAGTTGATTCAAACAATTTAGTGTGGCAGTGGCAGAGCTTTGAGGGTGAACAAAGAGTTTTGAGGGTAAACATTTGTTCCATTGAATGATATACGACAACCTAACTTTTGTCCACTGATATACTGAGTAGAAACTTCTAAGAATGACATGAAGAGAGGTGTTAAAGATTCAGAATTTTCATCTCTACAGATATCTCTAACTGGATGCAATTTGGTCTACGGTGGATAATTAACTTGAACTGCCTCATTGCTAAAGAACTGAATTGAAATTAAATTGGTTTATTGGATATTTTTTCTCTTCTGCTTCAATATGGATCAGTTTAACAATTTGATTGGGTTTATGTTTTTTTTATTGCCTACCCTATCTATACCTATTCGGATGCCTTATTAGTTTGTTTTGGGATTTTATCCACTTTTATAATGTTAACAGTTAATTACACCGATATCTCAAGGTTTTTTGCGATTGCCCAAACTTTCCTGTTTTTTAACATTTACAACAATCTCTCATAAGGAGACATGGTATAATGTTTTACTAATAATTAAGGAACATTAATATAATATATATAAGAGGTGTCAGTATAATCTTTTTCAAACAATCAAAGGATTAATGCAGTGACAGAAAATTGGAAGATTGTGCAATTTCACAAAACCTGGGGAAGTGTTAATGTGAACTGACTAATGTCAGTTAATAACAGTACCTCCTTGTCAGTTGCTCCCCAACTTCATGTATGTTACCTTGTTAGCAAGCTGAGCATATAGGAGTTGGTCTCGTGGAATGAAATCTTAAGGAATTCCTGCTTACAGAAATGTGCCCAGGAAGATGTCAAACTTACGTTTGTTTCTACTGTTGCAATAGGATACGAGCAAGAAATCTCCAATGGAGCTGATTAATGAAGTTCCTCCAATTAAGGTTGAAGGCAGGATAGTTGCTTGTGAAGGAGGTACAGCTTTTTCTTCAAAATTCTTTTCTCTTCGAACATGCAAAAGATTTAGCGGAGATACAAAACTTGTATATTTCAGGTCATACATTTATAACTAATTTGGATATTGCTGTCGTGGTTTCAGATACCAATCCTGCGCTTGGACACCCGATTGAATTCATATGTCTTGACTTGTCCGAGCCTGCTGTTTGCAAATATTGTGGCCTACGTTACGTTCAGGATCATCACCATTAGGATTGCTTTCTACATGTATTCTGGTGTGCATGTACGGAATTTCTGCTGAAAACTAATGTTTTTGGTTACAGTGTTTCTGACTCAATCATGGCGCAACTTGTTACAATTTGCTAAATAAGGTGTTCATGAGCGATCTAATGTTATGTGCAGTAAGTAATTGTAAGACTGGAGAAATAGCTTCATGAGCGATCTATTTTATATTATTTCGAAATTGCAAGTTCTTGGATCCTGATTACACATCTTTTTCACGAGCCAATATAGTGAATTTATGGAGTAATTTTAAATTGGGTAAACAGCTAACTCATTTAAAGTTACCTTTTCCTATCATTGAGACCCTAATAAAGTAGAGATTGTAAGAGATCTTGGTATTTCCCAATTCTAGCCTCAACTTCTCATTGTTTAGCTTGTAAGGGCTTTTGGCTCTTAGCCAAGCAGATAGGAAAATGGGTGAATTGGTCAAATAATCAGTTTAAATAAACACAATAACTTCAAAGTTATGAAGTTTTTTTTTTTTTTTTTTATATATATAACCAGATTTTATATTTTTTTTGCGTCATTTAAGACAAATAAAATATATTTTTATAAAAAAAATATGATAGAAAGAAAAAGAGTTTGAAAATCAATTATTAGTTACAAATTTTTCAAATGCATGTGAAAACAATGTTTTCTAGGAAAAGAAAAAACTTTTTACTAATTTTCAAATGATAATCTAAATATAAGTTTATTTTATAATCATGATAAAGTGAAGAAAACCCCGTCTTTCGTAAATTGTGAATTACATTTGCTCTTCGCATTCACGAGTGACAAACTGGATAACAGCTAAAGTCGTAGTTTTAGTTTTGTGACGATGTTATTGGTGGTTAATCCTCCACTAAACTACGTATTCTCAGTCTCTAAAAATAATAAATAATAAAAATAATATTGAAACCCACAATGTATTATTATTGAAATTCCTCTACCACAGTAGGGTAGACTTAAAGGTTGTTCAAGAAATACAATTTAAGTTCCTTTATTATCATGAAACTTAGTTTATGGCCAGTGGTGAAGGGAGAAAAAGAATATTAAACGTGGTACATTTAGTGATGAATATTGAATTTATGAGCCGTAAATGAAACACAACAAAATTCAAATTCCAAAATCTTCCCATCAATTAGGGAAATCAATAAATAACAGCATGCCCAGAACAGATAGCAATGGGCCAGCCCTACATTATATAAGAGTTTCTGATACAATCTCTAAAATCCTCATGCCATAGGTTTATCACTACCTGCCAATTTTCTTCTCTGTTGATGCTCTGCAACTTTATAGTCTACCACTTCACGGAACAAGCTTGGATCAAGCACACAATTCTCACTTCCATATACAGCAGCTTGGACACTTGCCATCAGTTTGGCTATTTCTCTTCCGGAAAATCCCTCAGTTTTAGCTGCAGCTTCCTTTATGATATCATCAGTCAATCCCTTAATTTCTATTTGTTGTGGTTTTCCTTTGAACAAATCTTTAATGATACCAGATTTTCTTGATCCAGCTTGGGCTATGTACTTATCAAGATACAGCTTAAGAAGTTTGAAGCGCTCCTCTTCACCAGGCAAGGGAAATTCTAGAACCTCATCAATACGGTCTGCCACAGCAGAATCAAGATCACCAGGACGATTTGTGGCGAGAGCAAGGACTATGTCCTTAGACTGGTCACCAGTTCGGAAGAGAAGGGCATTTAAAGCACTTCTTTGTGCTTCACTCATATAAGTCTTGTTTCGCCTGCAAATTCATCCAATGCAATGAATCCATTTCAAACAATATTCTTGGAAGAATGTCAGTTTCATTTTTAACAAACTAATATGATCCCGAGCGAGCAGCATCTAGCTGCTGATCATCTTATGTTGTCACGAGTGAAGAGAAGCAAGGTAAAATAAATGAAAAACATGGAAGAAGTATTGCTTACTCGCACAGAAATGCATCGGCTTCATCAATGAAAAGCAATAAACCTTTTTTTGATTTCTTAGCCCAATCAAACAACTGGTGTATCTTCGTTACAGCCTGTGATCCCAGTGGAGCAACGTCTCCTCCAGTCATTAATGCATAATCTAATCCCTGCATTAAATTGAAAACACATTAAATAAAACAACAACTTACTTGAAAGGTATAGATTCCAGTTAAAAAATAAAATAAAAGTGATGAACATAAAGAGTTAATTGATTAGGATAAAGTTTATTGTTTCATAAAACATGCTATCACCATAAACATGGCACTAAGTATGGGAGCATAAATTTGTAAAGCCGAGATACTTTTGAATTTATTAATTGAAGGCCTAAATAGCCAGAAGAATTTATGAAACAGACCAAAATCGTAAAAATGTATAGATAGTTTGTTGAAATTGATGTATTCGTACCAATTAAAACAGAATGATAACATAAATTAAAATTTACTCTATTAAATAGGGAAAACCAAAGTTTGAACTATGCACCTACTTTTTAACCCAAGAAGAATGTAGATTGTTGAAATACTTGAAAATTAGAATAATTAGATCAATAGACAAGTGAAAAATCATACAGATTTACGAGCTAACTCCCTAGCAGCCATTGTCTTTCCAGTTCCAGGAGGGCCATAAAAAAGCATGTTTCTGAATGGTGCTTGATGTGCTTTTGTATTTGCAGTTGCAGATGACAGCTGTTCAATTCTTTTCTGAAGAGAAGGATGCAAAATCACATCACCAAAACCATTTCCATTTTTCAAAGCAGATCCTGGGTCTGTACGTCGAGATAGGGAGCTTATAGCTCTAGAAAACATGCCAGACCAGGGGTATTTCCCTCTGGAGGACTCTCGGATCAGTGATGGTTGTCCCAATATTCTATCAATATATCCCCAAATTACCCGTGCACCTTCCCTGGATTAGACCAAAACAATTGATGTGAATATAAAACAACACACCATATGAACTTACTCAGAGCAACTGATGTAACTATGCAACTCTAACATGCAAATAACACCAAAGTGCAATTTTTCCATGGCGTAAGAAATATCTAATGTAGAAAGGCATAAACAAGGCTCTTCAAGTTTAAAATCCCTAGAAGTGAGTAAGGCAGGAAAAATAGTACATGGTATATAGCTCGTTACTACACTGCTCCACAGTCCTCATTTTGAAAACAGGCATGATAAAAAATACCATCAATAACCAATAATTGCATAGTTAGCTGAATATATATAAAATTTGAAAGGCATGTTGTGTCAAATATAAGCTTCTAAATCCTAAAAGTAATTTGAGGAATCAGGAGTTCATTCCAAGCCTTCTGAACAATGTATACCTCGTAGTGTAGACCCCTGCTGCCAGAGCAGTCACTCCACCAACTGCGACAACCAACTTATTTTGATCTGTTAGAATGGCTCGTATCCCCCCTGCAACATATGGATAAAGTTTTTAACCAGCGGATTGGTATATAATTTTCTTCTTAGACTCTCACTGCAAGCCTTTGCATATTGTGCATCTGGTAGAGATGTACCTCCAATATGTTCAAAAGTAGTATTTATGGCAGCAACCCATTTTTCTCGTTCAGCATTAGCTCTATCAACAAGCATTCGCCTGTTAACATCTTCAGCTAGCTTTGCTTCATGTGCTCTGCCTTCTGCTTCTGCCATGGCCCTTACTCTGATCGTTTCACGTTCAATCTCAGCCTTCTCTCTTTCAGTTTGCCTTCTTTGTGCTTGGATTTGTTCTTCTGTTGCACGTCGAGCTTGCTCCTGTCTGATTGATGATTCTTCTTGCATTTTTACTAGTTCTTGGTTCCTGGCTCGATGGTATTCATTTTCTGCCTGCCAATAAAAAAATGCAACATTGAGAAACACTCATAGAATGACAAAACAAAAAATTCCGAGTTTCAAGAGATTTATTACCTGCATCCTCTTCCTCGCCAACTCATCCTCGTATTTAGCCATTTGAGATTTTGTCTGTGCCTGATGCTGAGCTAGCTTTTTTTGCTCATCATATATGATTTTTTGTCTTTCCTGTCGGATGAACCAATTGATATGGCAGAAATAAATCAAAATACACACAGAACATCCTGAAGTAGAACGCACACAACAGAGCAAAAATATTTCATGCAAATATTAAATTGTTTAAAGTCATAATTACAATGAACTAGGTTTTTTATTACATGAATTGCATCATGCAATAGCTAAAACTTACCAAGCAGTAGACAGGATTTCATACACTATTAAACAATAATTATTTAAAATATTCAAATATTGACAATCCCAAGCAAAACGGCCATGATGGACACCCAACAAAGTAAAATTAAAACTTAATAAAATTCAAAACTTGCCATTGCACTAAAGCAATTAGAATCAAACTAACTTACAGTCTCATGCTGTGCTTTCATTTGCCTAAACTCAGCAACCTTTGCAGCAAGCTCTGCTTGTTTTGTCTCCTCTTGCTTTTTGATAACTTCAAAAACCTATACTATAAAAGCCAATTTAAAAGGAAGGACAAGAGGAATTGTGGGGTTGAAAGGAAGAAGAAAATGGGAATAAAGCTGAAACCTTTTTGCCTTGGGGTGAAGTGGATATTTCCTTGAGAGCCTTAACCCCTCTCTCGAGGGCCTCAGGATCAAACCCAGCAGAAGTGGTCCTTGGATGATCGTTTCGCACCTTTGGCGGCGCCGGAGAAGGCTGAATTTCAGAAGGATTCGATGGTAAAATCCCTTCTGCGTAAGCATTGCTCCTATTCAAAGATGCAGCAGTTGCAGCGGCTATAACCGAGAAAAATTCCGCTGCGTAGGTTTTCGCCATTGAAGGAAGGAAGAAGAAAGAAAGAAAGAGGTTTAAGGCAAACCCTCTCTCTTGCAGAGGTTTTGGTAGGGTTCCTCTTCAAATGGATCCTCCTCAAATGGATCCAACCCTTGGAAGCTTGGACCCGACTCTTTTTCGTAATGGATCTCCTTAAAAATATTACTATTTAAAAACAAATTAAAATTGAAATATTACTGTACATCACGTAAAATTAATATTTATTTTCATATAATATGATTTTTAATAAAAATAATTAAATTTAAAATCATACTATAATTAAAATTTACAGTAATTTTTAAGATTTTATTATTTTTTGCTTTTATTTTAAGATTTTAGAATTAAAATTTAACCTCACATTTAGTATACTGATATCAATCTGTAACATTTTATAGTAGTTTTTTTTTATAGTGATAATATATACTTTATTCCATCTGTATGTAATATTTAGGTTTTAATAAATTACGAGTTCATATGATGTTGACGTTATATTACTAATTAATATGTAACTTTTTTTCTTCATAAAAGACAATTATTTAAAATATTAAAATATTGAATTATTGTTTTAGAATTGAATTTTTGAAAAACGACAATTCTTATGCACTTTAAAATGCAATTACAAATTAGGTTAAAACCAATTCATAACAACTCTGAAAAATCAATTTTTTTTTTATATATTTCATTTTGTTTTATTTTTATTCTCACACTTAATATGTTGATATGATAATCTGTAATATTTTATAGTGATTCTATATATGTTATTCATCTACATACAACATAGGGTCATAATAAATTACGAATTCATATATTACTAATTAATATACAATTTTATTCTTAAAAAATAGCTATGAACAACTCCTAATAAATATTATTTTTCATAAAAAAAATTACTTTTTTTTTAATCTTTCTACATGTAAAAAAGCATTTTAGATTTAAAAAAAATACATAAGCACTTCTAATAATAAATAATACGGAATGATAATTAGAAAAAAAAATAATATTATAATTGTTATAATATGATAAAAAGAAAAAATATATAAAGAAAAAACAATTTAAAAATAAAAAATATTTTGAATTTGATTTCAGTGTATGAAATGGAAAACGTTGAATATAAATCTATACCTAGACGATTAAGATTGACGCTGAGATTACTTTACTTTGGCAAAGAAACACTACTTACGTAATGTTCTTTGTATTGGCTTTTCTGCAATGGAGCATACATCTTTTCATTACACATTAGACTCAGATTAGTAAAGGAAGAAGAAATTAAAGAAGAGATTGGCAAGAGTTGAAGCTATGTCCTCTGCATAATGCTGCCCAGCTTTGCTCTGAGTTCTTTTCTTAATATCTTCCCGGTCGAAGACTTTGGAATTGCATGAACAAAATACACTTTGTGTAGTCTCTTGTAAAACACTACCTATTCCCAACAAAACCACCATGTCAATCTCTTATTTTTTATTGAGATTTATATAGCTTTGATGGAGCACGGTGAACTAAATGCATGGCATAGATATGGTAATTTATAATTAATTTTACTGTGAAGCATATAACTATACCTGTTTAGCTATAAAATCCTTCACAGCCTCTTCTGTAAGATCAAAGCTGACAACGAAAGCAACTGGAACTTCACCAGCAGCATCGTCATTTTGCCTGTTAACATATTTTGGTTGGTTCCAATGAGAAGAGTGCATATTATGTTACACAGAAATTGTAGTGCTAATACTTACGGGACAACAGCTGCATCTGCAATGGAAGGATGGCTCATAAGAAGGTCTTCAAGTTCAACTGGGGGAACCTATATACACATGTAAAATAGGTATGATATTGATGCATAATGTGAAATTGTGTTATTTGTTAGCTTCTGGGTAGATATCAAATTAAGAAGAAGTATTATATATATATTTGTATGTACCTGGAAGGCTTTAAATTTGATGAGTTCCTTGAGCCTGTCAAGGAGGAAAATCTCATCATCATCATCAACGTAGCCAATATCACCTGTATGAAGCCAACCATCTACATCAATAGTTGCTGCAGTGGCCTTCTCGTCATTCAGGTATCCTGAAAATATGAGTGAATGTAAGATGAATTTGATTTGTAGTACATAGGTGGTTAGAATGTACCTTTCATGATCTGTTGGCCACGAATGCAAATCTCGCCAGGGTGGTTACGAGGAAGAGAAAAAGAAGTTTGAGGGTGAATGACCTTCAATTCTGCATTTCTGATCACAGTTCCGCATGAACCTGACTTGGTTGGGAATGGATGCTTTGCGAAACCTAAACTCATGGCCAACACTGGGCCACCCTCTGTCATCCCATACCCCTTCATTTACACAGACAAACACATTCATATCATTCATTGTATTGAAGTTATTTGGGAAGATGAAGATGAAGATGAAGATGAAGATGAAGATGAAGATGTGGTTACCTGTCCCAGAATGGCGTTAGGCAACCTATTCCGCAGACCCTCTTCTGCCTGCTGCCCCAGCGGCGCAGCCCCTGACATCACCATCCGTATCGAGCTCAAATCGTACTCCTCCACCACCCTGTTCTTCACCAGCGCCACCACCAGCGGCGGAACCACTATCGCCACCGTCACCCTGTGCCGCTCTATCGCCTCCAGCAACGCCCTCATCTCAAACTTCTCGATCAACAAAATGGCACTCCCCGCTCTCAGCGAGCACATCATCACACTGTGCATGGAGAATATGTGAAACAAAGGAAGCACGCACAGCACAACGTCCTCTTCCTTCAGGTACACATGTGGGTTCTCTCCCTCCATCTGTTGCGCCACGCCCGTCACCAAACTCTTGTGCGTCAGAACCACCCCCTTCGCCAGCCCCGTCGTCCCTGACGAAAACGGCAGCACCACCGCATCCTCCGCCGATATCTCCACCTCCGGAACCTCGCTCTCCTCGCCCTCCGGGAAACTCGTGCAATTCTCCGGCGGGTCGTCGACGGTGGCCACCTTGAAGAAGTGGTGGTGCGCGTGCTGGTTGAGCTTGTGGACGTGAGCGGAGAGGGTGACGACGAGCTTGGCGTTGGAGGCACTGAGTTGCCTGGAGATTTCGGCGGCGGTGTAGGAGGGGTTGCCAGTGGTGGCGACGGCGCCGAGAATGGAGGCTGCCATGAAGCAGAACACGAACTCCGGGGAGTTAGGGAGGAGAATCATGACGACGTCACCCTTCTGAATTCCCAGCTTGGACATGCCGGCGGCGACCTTCCGCGAGGCACGATGAGTGTCGGCGTAGGTGTAGGTTCTGGCGGCGGCGATGAGACATGGGCGGTGGGCGATTTGGGGGAGTTTAAGGAAGCAGTATGTGTGGAGGGGGAGATTGTTGGGGAGGGGTATGTCTGGTAATTTTGATCTGAAAATGTGAGTTGTTTGGTGTGTTGAGGTAAAAGTTTCAACGGAATTAACTGCTTCTGACATTGTCTTCTTCAATTCTTAAGTTGTTTGTTGCGTGTGGTTCAGCAGCAAATAAAACGAAGAAGAAGAGATTTATGAGAAATGGAAGCAAGAAGAGCTTACGAATCAATGAAGGTGATGATGATGGTGTAGTTGATGCAAAGTTGAGAAAAAAACACACTCAGTCTCATGCATTCAGAAGATTCAACCAATTTAAGAGTCCAGTTTATTTGCTTGTTATCTGCAATATGTGTAAATCCTTAATTTTTAAATGATACTCCAATGACTCTTAATAAAAGAAAAGAAATATATTATAAATTATATGATGGGGTAGGAAGAGAAATAAAAAAAAATTAATATTATTTAAACGTTTAAAAATAATGATGTTTATATATCATTATATTAATTACATATATACATATTGAATTAAACGAAAGTTTCTATCTATGGGATCATTTTATATTTTATGTATAATGTTACCAAAAAAACAACTTATTTTTTATATCTGGAGTAAATATGATAAACGTATAAAAAATAATTATATTTTTTTTTGTGAGAAGAGAATGTTTTATGTGTAACTACACACTACTACTTTATGGTGTATAGCTTTGATTAATAATTAATTTATGTAATTTTCATTTTACATTTTTAATATGATTATGTTTCTTTTCGTAATTCCAAGATTTAATTAAACATATACCTCTTCATTATATTGAAACTTCTTCATATTAAAAATAAATAAAGAAATAAAAACAATTTTAATAGAAATAAAGAGAAGACAAAATTATTGAAAAGAAATAGATAAGTAATAAGTAAAATAAGTAGATGTGACAATTACTTATTAAATTAAAAATCAAATTACATGAAATTTAATATTATTTGTAAAATAAAAATAAGATATAAAATATAAGAAAATAAGAATAAAAATAGAAACTATCATTCTTTTATCGAGTCGATAAAAATTATTGATAAATAGATTATTTGCATTAATTATTCATATAACAAAATTTAATGAATAAAGTTTCTATCAATTTTGATTCTTAACGCAATGATTAAGAAAAAGAATATCGTGGATTTTATAAATTGTTCTATAAAGAAAATTTACTATAAATTAAAATTTCTGTACAAAATTTGATTACAAAATTGTGTTGTTGGATAAATAATTCTAAACAAAAACTCATTTTAGAATACAAGAATTAAAAAGGTGAGGGCACCAAGAGGACGTCCATTCTTCACTGCAGGGTGATCAGCAAGTGGCCTTCCATTCTTCACTGGGTGATCAGCAAGTGGCCTGTCGGGAAACCTTGATAGATTCATTTCTTCTTCTTCATCACCGATCCTAAGTGCCCGGTGATATGTTAGTATTCTTCTTTCTACTACCATAAAGTGAATGACGTTCTTTTCAAAAAAAATATCTTCATTTTCTTCTATTGTTTTGGTTGGTTCTCTTCGTTTATTTCACAAGTCAAGTAAGTTACATCATTAAAAACTTTTGAATAATTTTATTTCGAAAATATAGCACCAAAGTCAACAGTGGAACTTAAAAACTGACTCACTGAGCCACAACAAAATCAAATCCTTGACACTGACAAGGATAGACTATTCAATGTCAGAATCACTGAAAACGGATAAAACCAGATTGAATCCTTTAATGTTAATGACCTTCACTTTGTCATTCAATTTGTGATACTGAATCTCATATTTGAATAGTTGATAAAACGCAAATGCAGGTGAAAATGAATAATGAGAAAAGGAAAAAAGAGGTTTAAGTAATTAAGTGAATTCAGCCTCATAACTATCTTTTCCCACTGGGCTCCAAATTTAACTCCTGGAGATTCAGTAAGAGATCATCTGAATTCAAGTAAACCTTGTTGGCAGGATTTGAAATCGTTTGAGCAATTTCCCTTGCAGCTTCAATTTTCCTTAAGGTGATAAATGCAGGGTTGTTGGCTATAGCTTGACCAATCAACTGGGCACTCTTGCCTTCACCCTGTTTGTGAAAAAGAAAGGAAGGAATAGCTTATATAAATAAACAATAGAGTTATAAAAGCAGTCCTCTGTATTCTTTTGTAGAAAAGAGTACTCCAGCATCATTTTGAAAGGAGTTACTTCTAAGAGGGAGATTTAATTTGCTTCATCCATACTCAGTTTCACCAGATAGGACCATTCAAGATAAAGAAAAAGAAACTGGGGTGAGGGGAAGGTAGAAAGAAGGGAGTAGAAAAAAAAAACTATTAATATTTCTTATTGTTGATGAAGTTCAAACTAGTTACAAGTAACACTAATAACATCAATTTTCTTTTTAATTTGTACGATTTGGTAGAAAATCAGAAACGATAAAAACATGTAAGCCACTTGTAAAAGTGTTTAGAATCACCTAAAATGTAAAAATGGGACAACTAATTTTACCTGAGCTCTAATAACAGCACTTCGTTTGTCTTGTTCAGCTTTTTCTACAACAAATTTAGCTCTGTCAGCTTCTTGAGCAGCAACCTGCTTGGCTTCAATGGCAGCTGTAAATTCCTTCCCAAATGACAAACTTGTGATCGACACATCATCCAAAGCAATGTTAAAATGGGAGGCCCTCTCAGTCAATATCTTCCTTATTTCTCGACTAAAAGTCTGTACAAGGGTATGTTCTAGAAACAATCAGTCCCGCTTACAAGGTTGTAATTTCATTTTCAATACTCATCCAAAATTGAATTTACTAGATTCCTCAGAATACAATACAACAAACTCCAACTGAGAAGTAGAGAGCATGCATTCAATTAGTTGTAAATAAGAAATGGGAGAATCTATGAACATATTTACCTCTCTCTGAGTAATGAGCTGACTGGCATTATACTGTGCAACTACAGCTTTGAGAGTTTCATGTATAATCGAAGGCAGTACCCTTTCGTTATAATTCTCACCCAGGGTCCGATAAACTGTGGGTAATTGGTCGGGAACAGGACGGGTAAGGACTCTAAGTCCAATTTTCACCTACCACAAACACAGATCCATAATAAATAGTAGTACAAATTGTAATGAAGCATGCCATGTCAAAAAATATATGGAGATAGAAGAACTGAATTGACTGTACATATGCCAATAGAGCAAACACTGACTATATATTTACATAACGCTTATAAATCATTGTTAACACTTCTATCATAAATCTAGAATATCATGTTCATAGAGTGTAATAGTTCAAATATAATTGAACTAAGCAAAGTGCAATACATGCAAGGGGGAAATGGATGAAATATACGAAAAACCTCAAAAGCTAAGTGTTTCAAACTTGAATTAAGAAAATAAGGAAATTGTAAGGTATCATATAGCAATAAATAACACAAGACATAAACTCTTAATGCCAACACTCAACAACTCATGGAGGAGGAATGATTTTCATAGAGCCAGGCCATAGCACTATGTTTACTAGAAATGAGCACCAGTGCAAGAGCTGCAACAGATTAAAGGAAAAGGTGGAGACAATTCAAGAATTTGGAGGGTAAGGCCCTAACCTACTTTTTCCTTTACCCCCCATAATTTTTCTTTTAGGCTGGAAAGGGCAAGCTCAGGGAAGATAATCCAACCTCATAGCAAAAAACATGTTGCTATAAGGGAAATGAATAGAAAAAGGATAATGAGAAAACCTGTTTGACTCCTTGCAGCCACAAATTCAAGCATACTGAAATATCATGTTTCCAAGAATAAGAAAAGAAATGGAACAAACAAAAAGTTTTACCATTTAGAGATAACGTCTCCTCCAGTCATTAATGCATAATCTAATCCCTGCTTTAAATTGAAAACACATTAAATAAAACAACAACTTACTTGAAAGGTATAGATTCCAGTTAAAAAATAAAATAAAAGTGATGAACATAAAGAGTTAATTGATTAGGATAAAGTTTATTGTTTCATAAAACATGCTATCACCATAAACATGGCACTAAGTATGGGAGCATAAATTTGTAAAGCCGAGATACTTTTGAATTTATTAATTGAAGGCCTAAATAGCCAGAAGAATTTATGAAACAGACCAAAATCGTAAAAATGTATAGATAGTTTGTTGAAATTGATGTATTCGTACCAATTAAAACAGAATGATAACATAAATTAAAATTTACTCTATTAAATAGGGAAAAC